>CM063507.1:99918605-100038605 GCA_032207245.1 Pardosa pseudoannulata | reverse complement strand
ATTATAAATTATATAAATTATATAAATTATATAAATTATATAAATCATTATAAATTATATAATTGTCCTTGATATATAAAAAAAAACCTTATTAGTAAACAAAATCATTAAATTTATCAAGATTTGTTATAAGGTTGACACTCAAGTAAACGTTATGAACCATCATGTAATATTGGATATACAGTCAGTACCAGCTATATGGTCACCCGCTTATATGGTCAAATTTCTAAAGTCCTGTCTAACTTAATAGGGAACATGTGTTAAAGTACACCGATTATACAGTCATTTTTTTTTTCTTGTTTCCAAATATATGGGCAATTTTATGTTTTCAAAGATTTTCCATATTTTTTTCTTTTTGTTTTTTTTTAAAAAGTCAGTGTTAAATCGGAGAGGACCTGAATCCAAGCCTTAATTTCCCTCCCTTTCCCCCTTTCCTGTTTGTGTAGACATCACCTCTCCCAGTTCTCTTGCCCCCTGACAAGAGGTGGACATCTGTGTTTATTGGTTGAAGTTATCTCTCCCTGCTTAACACTTTACCGACCGGTCGTCGATTAATCAATGTTTTGTTCTCAGCACATAACGACCAGCCGTCGATTAATTGACATTTGCTCTCCAGCGCTTACCGACCAGTCGTCCATTAATCAACTTTAGATCCCCAGTGCTTACTAACCGGTCGTCGATTAATCGACTTTTGACTGTTCTGTTAGATTTGGTTAGGTTAGGTTAGATTGACAAGTAGCAAGCAACAAGCATTTCGCATTCTTTATTCAGATAATCGGTGTTTTTTTCTGAGATTTAGCCCTTAGAAATGAATGGAAAGAATAGTCTTGGAGAGTTTTATCTCCACGACTTGTCAGATTGTCTTGACTGCCATTCAGCAAGTAGTACTGATGACGAAAGTGATAGCAGTAGTATAGCCATATGAAAGCAACATCCTGTACCGTGAATATACAGTGATTCAGAAGACGAAGACATGAATAATAATGTTGAAGACAACAATGACACATGGTGAACGAACGACAAGAGTATAATTTTGGAACCTTTCGAAGGCAGCTCTGGCATAAAAATTATGCCAAGTTCCTCCGAAAGCGTAATGAATATTGTGAATTTATTCATTGGAAGTGACCTGATTGAGCACTTCGTGAGGGAGTCTAATAGATATCATAAAACGAAAAAAAAATAGAAAGACGTCACGGTGACTGAAATGAAGAAATTTTTGGGCCTGATCATTCTCATGGGACAAGTAAAGAAGTACGTTCTCTACGATTATTGCTCTATAGACCCATCTATAGAAACGTCGTTCATCTCAAAAGTTATGAGCAGGAAGAAATTTTTACAAATAATGCAAAGCTGGCATTTTTGTAATAATAACGATATTTCTCCCAATTCACATAGGCTAATGAAGGTCCAGCCTGTCATTGATTATTTCAAGGAAAAATTTAACAACATCCATAAACCAGATCAAGAATTGTCTCTAGATGAATGTTTAATTCCGTAGAGGAAAAGAATGTCAATCAAAACATATAATCCGGCAAAAATTCCGAAACCGAGCCGGTGTCTTGGATGATCTGCGTCTGAGCGGGTGGTGGAAGGGCATAGTATGTTCGAACCACTACCGGTCAGTAAAGTGTTAAGTTGAAATTGAGACGAAAAAAGTACAGGAAAATTTTGTTGCATTTGGATCATACATCACAAATAAGAACTTTTATTTTTTAATTATGGCTTTGAAAAGAAAAAATTTTTCATTTGCTGCCAAAAATGAATTGATTAAAAATTTTTAAAAATCTAATCTTTTAAAGGCTACTTTCGCCAAAGCAAATTCGATTACCAAGACAACATTAAACAACATTTTAGCTGCCAAACTTTGGTCGTCAAGTGTTGAAATCGGTGATCCAGAAAGAAAACTTCAAAGCTTGTCACCTTATGGGAATGTGGATAAGGCTCTTCTGTTATGGATTAAAAATGCACAGTATATGCACAATAGGGTTGTATTGTTCCGCATATATAGTCACCCTGCTTATATGGTCTGATTTTTCTGGGCCGCTGAGCTGACCATATAACCGATATAGACTCTAATACAATACTAAGTGAAAATGTCATCCTTTATAAAAGTTCTCTTTCAACAGAAAGACAACATTCTTTCAACATGATTAGAAATTTCAGAATTTCTAATCATGTTAAGTGACTATATGAAGGATTGCAATAAAATTTGCAATAAGAATAATCCAGTAAACCTTCAGTAGCAAAAGTAATGTATTTGACCATCACAGAATTCTACTCCTAAATTCTGTTGTAGAACAAGAAAAAAAAAAAAGAAAAACAAACAGGGTTGACTGATTTATATTGCCTTGACATAAACCATGATTTGAATCACTAGGTTTCTTAAAACCACTGATATAAATTAAGAATTTTTTTTTCATAAAAGGCATAATAACTCATATCTTAACATTTGTATAGAAAAAATAATGCTTAAATATCCTTTCTTTCATAATAAAATTTCTGGCTAAATTAGATTCCTTCCACAATTTTTTCTAATTTAACATTCAATTCAATAATGTTTCCTCTTACATTTGTTTTTGTGTTTATTTAAATACTAGTGCTTTGAAAACTAATTTGATAAATAGTTTTTTATGTTTGTAACTATAAAAAAATGGGAAGAGTTTATAACATTATTTTGAAATGGGATAAAAATGATATACAGTAGAACCTCTTTCTAACAACCCAACGATACAACGACCCCTTCGTTAAAACGACCATCTTAAAAAGTCCCAATTATTTTACCATAGGAATTATGTATTACCGGAAATGAAGAAATCTGCAATTCCGACGACGGAGAAGAAATCGTCCAAGCTTTTGAAAAAGTGAATAAAAAAGAAGCCTTCAATGCAATCAATGCCTTGCTCCATTCAATATTTTGAAGGACAATTTAATTCTGAAGATTTCCTTCAAAATCTAACGGATATGGAATCAGTGATAATGAAAAATTCCCAAATGAACTTGAAACAGGCATCAATTAAAGACTTTTTTTCAAAAATACAGTAATGGAAATATAAATAAAACAAAGTGTTTTCTAGGTATGTACTATTGCATCACTTCGTTGCTTAATTTTTTTTTATTATTTTTTCAATTCGTTACAGCGACTTTTCGTTGCAACGACCATATGATGTTGGTCCTCCAGGGGGTCGTTATACTAAGGTTCTACTGTATTTTAAGCATTTAAAACATCATATATTTAAAAATGTTGTACAGATTTAAAAAACGTGTAGGATAATGAAAACTTAATACTTAATCAGACTAAATACACTCTTGACTTAAATAACTCTAATGTGTAACTGTAATGTTTAAATTGTATAATGTTATAAAAAAAATCAAATTTAAATTTTTTTAAATTCAAATTCATATCATTTTTTTTATCAAGATTTTTAACAACCCTGAAAACAATAAAGATACAAGTATATATCTAAATATAAAATTTTGTATTTTGCTCATAAAGAGCAAAATTACAATAAACTTAAATTGTAATTCATAGACAACACTAACTATTTTTCTTTTTGTTCGAACAGATAAATAAGGTGATGCCGTAGCTTGTTTATGGTTTATAATTGGTTTGTGAAAAAAAACAAGAGAAATATTGGTGGTAATAACAGAAATAGTATATAAATAAAATTTCCAGGAGTAGAAGTGAAGAGGTGCGAAAAAATTTAGAAGAGAGTTTATACTGATCAAATAGGATAGAAACTAATACCTCTAATAAGGAATAAGAAAATTTTCTTACTTAATTATAAATTTCAAATGAAACATTCAAAACAGTTTCCAATTCTATATATCTCTTTTTTTTTTAACATTCGTACAGCTGAATTAGAAACGCCATAGCAAGAAGATTCAGTAAACACCGACTGCCTATGCTGTTTACATGCTAACAGGCAACTTTTAAATTTATTTCTATGTAAAGTATCACATATAACAGAAATTTTTTTATTATGTCTGGCATTAAAAATCATATTATAAATATTGTATTGTGGTACTTTGTAAAAATACAACTAATTGCAATGAGAAGATATTTTTCAGTGTTCCAAAAGATCCACATACACGTAAAATCTGGACAAATGCAATGAAAAGGGATGAGAAATTAAAATCCAAATTATCATATAAATCATCTCTATGGGTTTGTGAAGACCCTTTTTCGATAAGTAAATGCTTGCTTTTGTTTAAATATTATGAATTTAAAACAAAGTATATAATAATACCTCTATACCTTTAAAAAATGTGTTGATTAACCAGTGTTATTTAACACTTAAAACTGCTAATTTTCGAGTATTATCGTAGAGTTCAAGTACATTAAATGTTTGATAAAGCATATAAATATCGTAAAACATATAAATATCTAAAGCATATAATTACCTAATAAATAACTCGTGTGAGGGGAAGGTTATGTATTTTCAAAGTATTATAATTATTTTCGTCAGAGATACATACTTTAAGTGTATCAATTCACACTGATATTTTTCGATTAAATTGGTGACTAATTTGAAAAAGTAGAATATCTTTAAAATATTTAATAATGATATTACTTTAAAAATTAAATTTAATTTTAAAAACTTTACACATTTTTTAATTTAACATTAATATTAAAGGCAATAAAATTGCTCTGAATCACTGTTCCCTTTATACTTTTAAAGTTTACGATTAAAAATTCTTTGGGATTTAATGGAATAAGTAATAAATGTTGTACATAAACTTTGTAAATGTGAAAGAAGCTTATATTTTAAAGGAAGGGGAGGGATTTGGAGTGGCTTTAATCGATACCATCCCCTTACAAAGTATGAAAATAACTTTCTTTAAATTTTAATTATATTGAGAAAATAGGGAAAATTACCATCAAAATGTTATAATGAATAAATAGCTAAACAATTTATAAGAGTTGTTTTCAGTAAGTATTTTTTATTTGGAGTTATTAGAGAAAAAATCAAATTCCTAATTTTTCCATGTAAAACAGGTTTAAACATTTATACAGGGTATCTGCCAAAATAAAATTTTTCAAATTCATGACTTTCCCTGATTTAGCAGATCATTTTCCATGACTTTAAAAAGCTTTCGTTAAAGTATATATGAATAAAACTTCTGATGTACATACAAATAAAATATATGCTTTTAGAGAAATTACAGGAATTTTATCATAAAAAACTATAAACTTACTTTATAAGTGTTAATAAACTCACATAAAAATAAATTGTTGTATCTACATACCTAATTTTAATAATATAGCAATTTTTCAGTCAAAATGTTTCCAATTTGAATTCAGGGTACTTAGGTATTATCCAGGTGACCATGTATAATAGCCAAATATAACCCTATAATGTTTATATATAATATCCTATCCCTAGAGGTAAACTTATATTTTGTGCAAAAATCTTAACTAATTTTTATTAAGAAATAATTATCATATTAATAAAATTTCAATCTACTATTTAAGAAAAACCCAGAATAATATACATTTACCCACCCATTAAGCTTTCTTGCTTTGAGTTTCGTTGGTGAACAAATTTTGCTTAGCAATAAGGTCAATAGGATAATACATAAATACCAAACTCAGTAACCTCAGCCAAATGACAAGTAAAAATGGAATTAAACAATTCAATGCATTTTTTTAATCGGTAGTTTAGCGGATCCATGACTTTTACTCATTTTACTTGAAAAATCAAGACTTTCCATGACAAATTTAATCCATTGTCTGAATCCGTGATTTTCCATGACTTTCCAGGTGCGCGAAAACCATGTTTATATTTCAAAAAGAAAAATAAATTAAATTTAGAGTTACTATCTATTCATAGTTTTGAGTGTCAAAAACATAGAAAATTAAAAAAAAAAAAAAAAAAAAAAAAAAAAAACCCTTCATTTGTCAATAAAATAAAGAGAAAAACAGTTTTAACAAGCGGTTTGGCTGCAAAACCACTATAATTTAAAGCATTATGTCCTATTAATATGCATTTTCCTTAACCACAGCATTCTTAATAAAATTTTTCACATGTTGCAGACAGACTTATTTGACATCATATAATATTTAACAATTCGAACCAAATCTAAAGAATCTACTTTGAATGATGCTTTTGTGCCTGTTTTAATATTATCTACAAAACTAAACGGACTTTCTATTAAATGGGCAAGGAAAACACGCTAGGCATACTTTAATAAGCTTTGAAGGCACAGGATTTTTGTTTGTTTCTCTATTTATGTTGTGTTTCAATTTAAGAATTTCACTGAAGTACTCATTCCATTGTTAATTTTTACTTGATGACATTACAAACAACGCAGCTCTATATTCAGAAATATGTAAACAATTAGAAGCTTTAAGTATTATAATTGCCAAAACGGAGTAATTACCTAGGAATAACGAAGAAAATTTGGTGCCTAAGCACACTTGATTCCAGGATTTTGGAATATATACATATATACCAGTACTTTAAAACCTCTGCAAAAAATATGCATACCATAAAATGCTGATTAGACACATTTTACACCTAATGGTGTAGAAAGCATTATTATGTTTAATGATTTAAAACATTTAGAGAAACAATTTACCATTAATATCCTAAGTAATAAACTTGTTCTATTTTATGAATAAACCCTATCCAGTACTATATTCAACTGCAATACATTGTGTTACAGATAAAATAACACACTAAGATTACCTTCGTGAAGTGATCTTTTGGTTGTACTCACAGCTGAAAATCTGAGGAACGTCTGCATGGTGAACCGGCACACCAAAACCGAAACTGTAATGCGCATATGAGGGAGTTATCTATTTTCGTTTCACCGAAAGATGTAATGCCAACCCTACGTACGCTTGGCATTGCAAATGCCTAACTATTACTATTAATTATAATAGTAACCATATTGGCATCGTCAAATTTGTAGCTATATAAGTCAATTTGTCGCAACGTCACGAACTACTATAATGCCCTTCCCCATTCATTTCCATGTTTACAATAGCCAGCAGACAAACAATAAACTGCCCTTCCGTTTGGAACTAAAGCCAGAATTGTCATAGATTGAGATTTGCCCTACTGTGTGAAATCGCCTTATTGTCGCCATGAGGTGTGTGTTTATACAGCTGATGAATTTTGAAGTGGAATGACCAAATGAGGAATTTTAAGTTTTTCGATGATAGAAGTATATTTTTCCAAAGTATTATTATTCATTTCATAAACAGATCAATATAAACAACAGATTTTAACATAAATGGTATAATCTTTGAATAATGGCCAGTTTTTTATAAATCCATGCTAAAAGGTTGGGATTTGCAATTTTCCCTACTTTTTTTGCACAAGAAACTGACTGTAATGCTACTTCATGTCCCGAAAATTTTCAAATTTTAAATTGAATATATTATTAAATTGTATAGTTGTATATATTAATTGTAAGTAATAGTAAATAGAATATGATAACTAAGGAATAAGTTCTTTTACATAGTATTAGCTTTGTTGCAGATTCGTATTGATGTAGATACAGCATTTGTATTTCTTTGTTTTCCAATGTTTTATTGTATGATATATCTATATAAAATATATTTATACTTAGTTATCTATCATTTAAAATTGTAGTTCTTATCGGGGTTACTCTAAATCAGTGGTTCTCAACCTTTTTTAAGCTACCCCCCACTCCCACCCCTTTGCGGTCAAAATGTGTTCAACCCCCCTTAAGAATCCCGTAATTTAAAGTGTAGGATGGGAGAAGTACTTAATTATAAGAAGCAAAATGTTTAAGTAATTTTCTTCAATAGAGTTAAAAATCCAATTTTTGTTACTGAGATACACTGAAGCAATGATCAAACGCATGCTATGGCCAAATGATTAGTGCGCTGACATTCGGAGATCGGGGGTTAAAATCCCACTTGGGAATAGATGTTTATAGCCGTTCGGAATCAGTTTTAAGTAGTAGGCCCTGTCTCAATAATTCTCGTGTTGCAAAAGATTACACCGCTATTCTCCACACCTAACCAGACCATACGAATGCTGTTGATTAAATATATTTTTCGGAATGTAAGCCTAATTTCGAGTAGAACACGGAGAATGAAAAACTGCTCTCATTACTGCCCTACCGACCGAAACAAGTTCACTACTCACCAGCATAGCCTCCTCCCCCACAGGCTAATATCGCTTCCATTGAGAACCATGGTCCACTGCGTGATATTTAACTTGCCATTTTTCCAATAATATAGATACTATGAGTTTAAGTGAAAAGTAATCAAATTAAAGTTTGTGTCTTATATTACATCTGTAAAGTATCAAAACATTCGAATTATAGTTCCTCGTTGCAAGTGTATAATATTTAAACTCAAGTGCAATCACACATTTTCTGACTCCCTGAATTCCCAGTTGGATAGTGACAACTTACACATTTTCTACAAACAACAATGAAATCCCTACAGCAATAAACAATGAAATCTGCTTTAACAACAATGAAATTTTCATGAAATTTCTAAAAGGAAAATCTAGTTTTTTTAACAGTTACTTCCATTTTCAGATTTATGTTTTTCTTTTGATTTGGGTTTTAAATTTTGTTTTCATATTTTTTCTAGCAGCCCTTCAGTTTTTTTTTAATATTCTTTAGATATTTTATTCGATATCTCCTGTAGAAAGTATTTTCGGTAAAAGGCTTTATCTCGTTTCCGGTCGAAAGTTATTTTTGGTTCCGAATGTTTTCAGAGATGTGAATATTTTAAGACTTCAGTGTGGGGTACTTACCAGTAGTTTTCTCAAAGGTTTCTTCGAACGGCATTTCTTTAACTGTCGTATTAATCACCAAGAAGTACAGATATCCGTCATGGCAACCAGTCCACCCGAATTGAGGTAATTGTTTTGATTTTCATGTGCGTAATTTTAAAGGGTAAATATGCTTACTAAATGCTTATTTCCGATTTATAAAAATCACATTTCGGCTCTTTGGAAAACTGTTCAACCTTCCAAATTGCTCTCTGCGTCCGAAAAGTTTTCAATACCAAATGTAGAAATAGTAAGGTTCAGAGCTAGAAAAGGCACCCGTGCGGCTAAAGAAGCCGCTAGGAAATCCAGAAAACTTGCTAACGCGAATAAACCAGCACCAATTCCTAAATACCTCCAGAGGAAAGTCAAAGTATCAGCTGAACTAGAAAGAAGGAGATGCGTGGATGAAAATTGGTTAGAAACACAGCCAGTCGATAATGTGTGGAATATGAAGTTGTACAGAGGAAAACCAAATTCTGTGTCTGAAGCGTTAAAGGTACTTAGAGATGTACATGTCCCATCACTTTTAAACGATCCATCAGCATTACTTTATTTAACACCCGAAATCGATTTGAAATTGAAGAAAAAAGATAGATTCATGGATGAATTTAATGGAGTGATTACGTTTCCTCACGAATTCGAGGCGCATAAGAAAAATAGAATTGTTGTTGTGTGTAAAGAATCTGAAGACCAAATAAAAGCTTCAGAAGCTGGAGCATTGTACACTGGATCCACAGCTCTGATCAAACAAATTTTATCTGGTGTTCTTACAACAGAAGACTTTGATTATTTAATATGTCATCCAGATATGTATAAAGAATTAAATGCATTAAGGGGAATATTGAAAAAAAAGTACCCTAATGCTCACAATGGCTTACTTCGGCTTGACATTGAACGAGCAGTTCCAAGTTTCATTAGAGGTATTGAATACAATATGAAACGTAGTGCTCTTGAGCCTGATTTTGGGTGGGTTGATATATGCTGTGGGCGTTTAAACATGCCCGATAACCAAATTGAAGACAATATTAAGCATGCTTTAGGTGTCATTGAACAGCATAAACCTGTGGGTACTAGTGACATTTTGTTTATTGTTAGGACTCTTTTATGGTGTGAAAAATCCAGAGAACGGCTAAAAATTCCTCACTGGGAATATTTATCCAATTATCCGGAGAATGGTGTTATAATTGAAGCTGATGAGATTGAAGAGATTAATGCTTCTAAATAATAATATTGGTTTAGCTTTGTTATAATATTTTGTCGAATACTGAAATTTTAGTAATAAAAAATTATAATCATTATAATGGCCTTTTTTTACCTCTTCTGTCGCATTCTATGCTTTATAATAAAATTATTCATGATAGTGAATAATTATAATTTCGTTCTGTAATTAATTTTATAGAAAAAGCAATGTTTTATACTATAAATTGTAATTTAACTATATTCATATATTAAAATGTAAAAAGTCATATTTGTGTAGTATAAAGTACTAGATCAGGGATGGGGAAACTTTTTCGGCCGCAGGCCAAAAATCAAAAGAAAATAAATTTGGCAGGCCAAGATAAATTTTTCTAAAATTTTAAAACAATATACATGTACCTAATGGTTTAAATACGTTAATGAGATGAATGAAATTGCGATTTGATTTTTAAAAGTTCCTTATACTGAGAAAATTCTAATTTAGTTTGTGGGGTAATCTGAGTTTTGCCAACTTTTTCCATGTTAGTGATGCTTTTATTGACAGCATTCATTATTGTATGGGGAAATGATTACATCAATATATATATCATCATCTCATTGACAGATTTGTTCCTGGTGCTTTTTGCTGTTAATTTTTTTATTATTAATATCTGTATAAGAAAATTATTAAAATAAAAGCAAGAGAAATTTCATATGTAAAAAATATAAAATTTTACAAAAGAACACCAGGTTTGATAACTGTTTTCCTTTCAATACATATTTATGTCTAGTGCATAATCTCTTTGGTATATATATAAAAGTAACACTTTTATATTTTAAAATAAGGTATGTTTATATTTGAGATTTTTTTATTTCAAAGTGGGGTTTTTTTTTTGTGTGTGTGTATGTTTTCTCAATAGCAAATTTGTTTATAATTGTTTTGACATTTTTCTCCCTTAAAATTTCTCTTGTTTATATATAAAAACTAAGATAATATTTGTTTAAAAACAGGATTGGCATGATTTAAATCAGTTGATTTTTTTGTGGAATTTAAAACAGACTTGGCATGATTTATAATTAAAATCTTGATTTAAATAGTTGACGTTTTTAAAAAAAATCATTGATTTAAATAATTTTTTTTCACTTCTTTTAAATCCTATAGTCCAAAGACAGGAGAATTGGGAATCAGTTAGCACAGTAATACCAATAAGTAAATAAGTGTAAATAGATAGCGTGTGCTTTCCAAGAATTTAGGGGTTGTTATCAGAAAGTATATAGTAGGTGTAGTACAATGATTGATTATGACTGGTGGATTTCATTTTATGTAATGGGAGGTAAAGAGAGTATTACAGAACTTGAAATTCAGTTTGTCTACCAAATAACAACAGCCGTGGCTTCATCTGCTGGAATGGAAAGACAGTTTTCTTCTTTTGGTGTTGTTCATTCTAGCCTTCTTAACCATTTAGGAGTGGATAAAGCATCAAAGCTAGTGATTTTATTGAAACAATTAAATCCACAATTCAGTGCTTAAAAAATATTGAAATAATTGCGATTTGTTTTCTTAAATAAATAGTTTGCATTTAAAGAATATTTAATATGTTCTTCAAATTTACATCTTATTTAGTTTGTACTATCCAATTTCAAAATAATGGAATGTATTTAGATTAAAATTTATATATTTAGTTTTAGATAATCAGTGTGTAGAATATACTAGATAGATAATATGTTACTTCTTATAACAAACTATTCAACGCATATTGCAAAAAACATAAAACCAACAATTAAAATTAGTATTCAGAAAAGAATCAAACAAATCAGATTTAAATAAAAAAAAATCTGATTTAAAAAAAAAATGTTTTTTCCAACCCTGTTTGAAAACATATTATTTTATAATTCCGTTGAAAAAATAGTACTTTGTTGCCAAATGGGATAAAAAGGAATTAAAAGAATTTAGCACACCTGACTAAATGGGTTTCATTAGCCCTCGTGTTGTAAAAAAGTAGACTGTAGTGCTTCAAACCAAACCTAACTAAAATGACTTGCCTGGAGGGGGAGGCTATATTTAATCTGTTGTAAGAATATAACAGTATTTAGTAGTTAAACTATAGATTACAAAATATATACATTAAATGTATGGGCACAGTTATATTACTGTTTATTTCTGCTACTTTTAATGAAAGGCAATGTGTATGTATATTCAAAATTGAATAATCAAATCTTTACAAAAGACTTACAATGTGGAAATTCCGTTACAGTGGAAACTCGTTATAATGCCAATTGATATTGGCATAAGCAACAAATACAAGATTATTTTCTAAGAATTTTTCCTTTTTTATTTCTTTTAACTATTTTACTCTTTTCCCTTTCAAATTATTGCTGCCTTAAGGTATCCGTCTACGTTCTGAGAACTTTTTTCTTTAAATGTAGAAACTAGTTCATGTTTTTACATTTTTAGATTTATTTTTTATATTATCATAGAGAATTGCACTTAAAAAATTTATACCTGGAAAAGTTTTTATAAAATTTTTAATAAATGAAGAAAATTTAGTAAAAAAACTCAGGTTTTTTCAAAAGGTCTAATTTTTTAATAAATTAAATTATTTCAATATTTTTTGATGCAACACATTTCTTATACACTGGACTAGTGAATCACCTAAAATCTTTGTGTAATTTACATTTGGTAGAAAATGATGGTTCTTCAAAATCATATATATTGAATTTTTAACGAATTTTCATTACTTTTATAGCTACCTAGGAATATAACATCATTAAAAATTATCCAAATTTAAAGCTTTTGGTCATTCACTAGTAAATACTATCAAAAGCATTCATAATAATTTTCAACAAAATATTTTAAGAACTTTTTGAGAAATCACATTTCAAGTTTCAACATTTTATTAAAAATATCGTTCTGAGAAAATCACATTTGAAGTTTATGAAAGCAATTTTAACTATTAAAAAATTGAAATACATGTTTAAAATTCTCCTCACTTTCTTGCTTCAAAACTCTCTAATTGTCAAGTTGCTAATTACTAAAAATACTAGAAAAATGTTTAAACTAATCTTCATGAAAATTAAAAAAGTTTTGTCCAAAAAATGCTCTTTAAAAGGCTTTAAATTCACAACTTCTGGTTCTGAAGTCACTACTTCCGTTTTGTTTTGACAGCTGTCACTGATGCTTAAAACAGCTGTAACTTTTCTTTAAAATGCTGTAGAGACAAAACAAAAACAGATTTGGAAGCCTAAAAGTGAAAATTTTACAACAGAAAAATAAAATAAATTATGATTTTTGGCAAAAAATGATGTTTTTAACGTAGACAGATACTACAAGTGTATACTGTTTAAAACCTTGAGTATTTTTAAATAAAGTTGAATCTAATTCGACATTTTATAATGACTCTTTTAGCTCCATTATCTATAAAAGAGTTAAAATCCAAAATAGATTTGTTACCATTAATAAGTTTTGTTTGTCATTAATGATTTTGATTCCTCTATTTAACCTTTGTACTAGTGTAACAATACCAGTTGAATGAGGAGCTGATAATTAAAGTACCATCAGAACAGTTCCATAAGTACTGTTAACTGACTTTTCTTCTTAACAATCAAATACTACAGCAAAGACAATCTATTATAGTAATTCATGGCATGATATATTAAAGTTGGCTCAAATTTCTATTAATAAACTATGAAAATTTTTAGATATTACTGATAAAAAAAATGACTAGATTACTAGTTGTAAAAAATGATACAGCTAAGCATTGATAATCCAGCATCAGTGGGAAATACATGCTGTTAGATTGTCAATTTTCAAAATTGTTATTGCTTCAAAAAAAAGAAAAAATTATTGTTAAAAAAGTGGCTTTGAAAAATACTCTTACACAAATCTAAACAAATTATTAAAACTACATATGAATAAGCTTGATACAGTTCATATCAGAACTGGAGTTTGGAATTTGACATGTGTTTTAACTGGATTAAACTCTCAAAATCTTAGGTCTGTTAATAAAAATATATACAGTTGAAAGTGATTGATTAATTTTAACCGTATTCTATGTAATTTAAAGTAATTGTACCAGTAAGTATTAGTTTGATTTTAAACAGAGAATGCAATTAATAGTACATTTCAGAACTTTATTAACCCCTTTGGGTATGATTAATTAATAATGAAAAACTGTGCATGAAATAACCATTTAATTGCATTGATATACGAGGTGCATCCAGAAAGGAAGTTTCCCGATGTTTTCCCCGTTAAAGTAAACTTAATTAGCCATGTCATTTGCACATGTGTAACAGATCTATAAAGTATTAATCATATACCAACTGGACAAGTCCCGATTTATGCCAGTAGAGGGGTAGCAGTGGTCCGAAATGGAAACTCTTAATTCCTTCTCCCACCGCCTGAAAGGTTCGGTCGGTGATCTTGAATGCACAAAGCATTGCACCAATTGAGATTCATCATCACATCTGTCAGGTCTGTGAGCCGAAACTGACACCTGAACACAAAATTCAGCTCTTATGAGCAACACTGACATTTCTGCTACAGTATCATGATGATGGTGACGAGTTCCTCGACACGATCGTCATGGGCAATGAGACTTGGATTTTGTACTTTACCCTATAAACCAAGCAGCAGTCAATGCATTGGCATCATAGTGAATCTTTAGTCAGGACCAAATTCAAACAGATGCTGTCGGTATGGAAAGGAATGTATACGGTGTTCTGGGACAGGAAGTCTGGTTCCATTCACAGGCGGGAGAGTTCTGCGACAGAGGGATACAAAAGTGGATCCCACAACATGACAAATGTCTCATTTCTGGTGGTGGCTATGTCAAAAAATAGCTGAAACATTGCTGTACTTGTTGCCGATAAATATGCCCCTGAAAGTGTGAGTTCTTTTTTTTTTTTAAATAGGGAAACTTACTTTCTGGATGTACCTCATATTATGCATTAAAAATTAATTACAGAACGAGTGTAGCTTGTCATTGAATAGTATGGCATAAAAAACGAGATAAACTTGTCATTTCACCAGAAGGGGTTAAAATAATTCAAGTTATTTCAAAGTAGTCAACAGAACTTTCTATTTATAGATAACAAGAATAATTAAACAATTGTATTTGTGTATAATATCATAATCAGGGTAGAAAATATAACTGTTTAGAATCATATTAAATCTTAAGATTTTACTTAAGAAATCAGGCAAATTTGATCATCTCTTTAAGAGAAATTATTAATCTGCAAGGACACATGCCAGGCTTCTGAAACCTAAGTGTTATAAAACATTCCACACAAAATCACCAAATAGAAATAAACTTCCCAAAATTTCAGTAGTGCCTTATAGATCTTCTAGTCCCAAATAACATGCATTTCCTCAATTTTCTCTGAATATTTTTCACAGAAAGAGATACTTTTTATTTTATTCAGACTCTAGAGACCCAGTGCATGTGTAAATACTTTGCATTTTTATTTAGTATTTGTTGTCGGAGGAGAGATGCTGTCAAAAATATATCATTATTTGATTAAAATGGTGAAATATAAAGATGTGATTTAAGTTTTTAACTTGTGTCTTATGTTTGTGCTTTTGGAATGCTAATAACAAAATCTACAGTCAAAAATACTTTTAAAATGTAATATTTTAAATAATCTGAAATGTATTTTAAACTTTCAGTAAAGTATTTTTGGTAATACAAATTTTCTGTTCATCATCAAGAGCAATTTTGTTGGTATTTGGATAAGAAATGTTGCATTGGGCCTCCGAGGCCCAGTGCATGTTCTTGTATAACTGTGGGTGATGAGTGATCTTGTGAGTTAAAAATAAATAATTATATATCAACATAATGATAAACTTTTGCTAAATATATAGTATCCCCTATATAATAATAGCCTAAGTTGTCTGTCCGCGAATTTATGAAGCGGTTGTACCTGGAATGGATGCAGGCATCCATATTGGATTTTTATGAGTTAGGGTTAGCAGGCTTGCAATTCCGTCACTTTTCTCACTTTTAGTCACTTTTTTTACAGTTGATCACTTTTTTAAGTAAACAGTCACTTTTTTCATGGTGTATCACAGCAAAAGTCTGTTGTTGAAAAAAGAAAATCTGAATTAATAACAAAATATTTTAATAAAAGACCAAAAATGGGATGCTCTAATCTAATTTTTCTTATTAAAATGTAATTAGTCATATGGTTTCCAGAATTAAGTGATTTTAAAAAGTCGTAAAGAAGTTCCTAAAATCTACATTTGTACTGAAATGTACATTTAATACATTAAAGTAATTTACGTCAAAGCACACATTTCTCTTTTTCTTCACAGTTTTTGTTTAGATACTCTAATCTAGCTATGTACATATTTCAAAACATCATTAATATATGCAGAAAATTGTGATTATAAAATTAATGTATTGTATGTATTCAAATCAAATTTATAGATTTTGTTGAATAAAAAGCAATGTTGAGTTGTGTTAAACAAAATTTTTAACTTTTTTGTATTTGACGCTAAAATCATATCTTGCATGAATCATTTGATTTAGAGTTAAAATAAATAGAAAAATCTTAATAATAGCATCTGTGATCAAGAGGAGAAAAAAAATCGCTTTTTCTTTTTCAATGATTAGTCACTTTTTAGTCACTTATTCTGTATTATTTGTCACTTTTCTCACCTTTTTGAAAGTGCCCCAGCAGTTGCAAGCCTGGGTTAGCAAAATTCAAAGCGAGTTCGAAATCCACCTCATCCCCCCTTTTCGAGCGTTTAATGCTATTATTTCAAGCCTTATTCTCCCTCTTATTCTGTACTAAATTTATTCTTGATAGGATGGCGAGGGCGGAGCGCAATATTTATAATTCTGGACTGTTTTTAGTCGACCCTCATATACTCTAATCATAACTTTTACCACTTGTAGGCTTGCACATGGGGTAGAGTGTCTGTCAATTTGTTCATCGAAGTTCTCGGGTTGATGATTCTATCCTCGACGGAGCCAAAGTTTTCTAAATGTCTAATTAATTTAATAATTTCTGCTTTTTCTTTTGAATTCTTATTCCTAAAGTTGTTTTATTATTTTTAAAGTTTTATTATTTTTAAAATAAATTTTTACTTTTTTTTCAATTTTTATGATTTTTATTTTATTAAATTCACGTATTGCCATTATATCAAGCCCCATTTAAAGAGCAGGCAAGTAAATTTATCAATTTATCACATAATAAATAGGTAAAAATAACTTTTTCTAAAATAGGTAAATAATTTTTTCCAGCATTATGACGTCATTCCTTTAACCATCTCATTTAATCATTTATTTTAGATTATTTAAATATCTTCTGCATTATTTTCATACGTTTTATCATTAAACTTAGATATTACTTAAATAATTTTCTTTTATATTTGGCTTAAATAATAGATTAGGTACATATGTGATAATTTTAATCGATTATTTTAGTTGAAAGATAATTCTCAACCAAAAAACAAACCATTATTTTAACTGCCTCATAGGGTACTTGTCAATTCTGGAAAATTAAAAATTTTATGGATCCCGTGATATGACAGGCTATATGCTAGTATATTATTGTAGTCATGATATAAACTACTACATAGCATTCAATAACATATTAATAATTTTGAACATTTTTGAATACCTAACTGATTTCAAAGTTTTGAATGTATATAATTATATGTAAACAAGAAAATTAAAAAAAATTTTAGAATGAAGCATGTTTCTAGATTACAGACTTATAAAAATATGTACTCTAACATATTGTCTTAAGTAAATTGCAGCTAACTCGTAATAAAATATTTTAACAATTAAATAATAAAATGTACATAGTAAAATAGTACTGTGGAAAAAATGTTTGAATAGTTAAGTAATTAACAATACTTATATATTACAGTGGATGGTTTTCTATTAAGTTATTTTATTGCAATTTAAGTCTTTGACAAGCAGGTTTTTGACTTAACAAATAAAACCATGGTTTTAAAATTTGACAAAACCATCAAATGTCAAAAATCTAACAATCCAGGTTCAAATTAACAGAACTCCCTGCTATAATACAAAATATAAAGTACAGACATGCCAACTACTCTGGATTCTCTCGAGAAATGAGAAAATTTGATAATTCCTAAAAACTTCTCAGATTTCTCCAAAAAATAATACTTTTGAACAGATAAAAGATTATAATTCAGCAATTAAATACAAAGTTTTGCAAAGAATAATGCTGAATATTACTCTATTCACACAATAATGTAAAAGTTTTCAGTACTGTGTGGAAAAACCAAAATGAATTTACGTCAAATTTGAGTAGACAAGCTCTAGAATCCCTGATGATAGAAAAATAGAAATATTTTAATTGGCATCAATGTTGTTATAAGAAACGCTGTTCTGAAAACTAAGTTGTTAAAGCTAAAAAAGCTACGCATAAATTTTTAAATGCATAAATTTTAATTTACCTTTTACAATTTTACTACTGTGTAAAGATTTTAAATTTCATTTTAATTTAGAAATCAATAATATATGTACTTATGTATAATCTGTAATTAGCATGTTAAAATTTCAAACCATTCTGTTGCTCCTGACACAAGTGGCTGAATATTGGCATGTCTGAAAGTGGTCACATAATTTAGTATCAGTGACGAAGCAGAAGACCCCCCCCCCTCCAGGCTTTGCCATCTCCAGAGGTATTGTTTGTGAACTTGGACCTTGGCCGACTCTAGCCTCAAACTTTCAACTCTGGTTATAAGATCAATGTCGTTGCCAGCTGAACTACTGTGGCTCTCTACTGTACATAATAATAATTAGTTACAAAGAAACAAGCAGGGACACTTGTTTTTATAGCATTCACCGCTACAAAGCCGCAGATATTTGACCAATTTGTTATGGGAGCCCCATATGAGCAGCCAACATTACTCCCTGCTACAATACAAACATATAAAGTGGGTCTCATAATTTAGTATGTGACGAAGCAGAAGACACCCCCCCTCCTCCAGGCTTTGCCATCTCCAGAGGTATTGTTTGTGAACTTGGACCTTGGCCGACTCCAGCCTCAAACTTTCAACTCTGGCTATATAAAAGATCAATGCTTTTGCCAGCTGAACTACTGTGGCTCTCTACTGTACATAATAGTTCATACTAATGTAATAACTTTGTAACTATTATTATTAAAAAATGATAATAATAATAGTTACTAAGAAATTTTTTATTTTTTTTACATTTAATTTCTTTTTTGAAAATATTAAATTTATATATTCTTTTCTCTATTTTAGTCAAATACCTATGGATCAAAGTGATGAAGAAGAGAGGGCTGAAAAGCAATTAATCAGCTATTTACAAACAGTACTGAAATACCAAATTGTGCCAATGGACTTCAGACATCTGAGAAAATTAGTGAAAGAAGCTCCTTCTTCAAAGTGTAATATATATAAATACATTAAAGAAAAATACCCCAATGAAGAATTTTTAGTATTCCTACAGAAATATCCAGAAATATTCATTGTAAACCCGGACAGAACTGTTCAGGTGTCAAATGCAAGTTACTGCACACAGCCAAAAGTCAGTCAACAAAATCAGTCAAGTTATGATGAAGTAGATGGGGATAATAAAGCAGAATATCTATCGGATCAAGAATCAGAGGAATCAGATATGAATGCTTCAGATTCTGAATAATCAAAGTAGATTGAAAAAATAAAGAAAAAATAACTTTGTATTTTTACAGCTTATATTACTTATTTTTATGAGGAACTAAATAAATATTTATAGTTTTGTAGTGTCGCCTACAATATAAAGAATGTTGCCACTGATCTTAAACATTTATAAGAAATATGTAAGATATCAGTACTTATATTTGACTTATTTATTGTACATTCTGTCAACTGTAGATTTGAATAATAGAATTAACCTGAAAAAATTATAAAGATTATTGTATTTACTGACAAATGAAAATGTTCGTGGACTCAAATTTTTTGTTTTCTGCTCTAACATAGCTAATAATTTTTAAATTCATTATAGAATGAAATTAAAAGTTAATAGATATAACATTTTAAAAAGACAAGAATAAGCCTTTTTTAGACCCTTCTGTTTTTCCAAGGTTAAATATGTAAATATTTTTAAAAAATGTTAAAAACAATTAATATATTAAATATTATAATATAATTATATAATTAATATATAATCAATATATTAATTTTTTTATCCTTTCCTAAAAAATAACAATTCTATTTTCACAATTGTGAACAATAGATAATCAAACTAGTTGAATAAATACCCCTAAAAAATAATTAAGGAACAGTTACTTTGACAAATACTAAAAACAAAATATTTATATATATTTTAGAACTTTTAAAAAGCAGATAATGAATGTATGAATAGAAAATTATTGATATGCTAAATAAGCATTTATGCCTTTAAAAATATTACATACATTAAAAATGTAATACATTTTTAAAATTATTTTATGTAATACTCTTTGTACATTCTTCAAATTTATATTATACAATATTTCAGGCAGATATTTTACAATTTTTATTTCAGTTCTAAATTATGCATAGTATAATAATTACAATCTGTGAAAGCGACTCAATTTAGTATGAAGTTATCAAACATTAATTATGTAATACAAAATATGCTAATTTTTTACCTCATAATTAGGTCAAAACTTTGTTATATTCATCAGTGCTCAATCTTATTTGTTTTATTAATCTAATATTTATAAAAGGAAAAAAAATTAATTTTGTACCTAAATTACTTTTGTAGTAATCTTTCATGAACGTTAGAAGCATGCTTTCAAGCAAAAATCCTTGAAAGTTACAATATCATTTTCTGAAGCTTAAACTGAAAATAAAATTAATTTTTGTATCTTATATGCTTATATATCAAATTACATTTATGACAAAATATGAAAAAAATTTCATGAACTAACTTAATTATAAAATAAATCAATTATTGTATGTTAACATGAGATCTATATTTAAATAGACATTTAAACTAGAAACCAAGTAATGATGCCCACATTTTATTTTATATCTTAGTAATTATTGCGTTTTATCAATATTCCCCTCATTTTGTTCAGAATAAAGTGCTCTATCTATTGGAATCAAATTTAAAAATTGGTTTTCTTTTTCTGTTTAGAAAAGATAAGTTAAAATGTATTGTCCCTTTAAAGCATCACTTACAAATAAATTGATCTTTTGTAGGTTTTTTAGCAATTTGCTACTATGAGATAAAATGTAAGATATAGATTAACCGTTACCAATAATTGGAAGAAATGGATAACATTTTGGAGATTAGTAACAGTTCAGGAACGGATAATGCTTGATAAAAATAAGTAATAATGATATTAAATAGTGAAACTAATTCCATGGTTTGGTGTTGAAACCAGTTAAAATTTTGGTGATTCTACTACAGTATTTATATGTATCAGTATTTATATGCATTACTGCCTAATATGTGATTTTGTAGTTTTCTAGTCATTCATATATTTTACTGTCAAAATCCTCTAATAAAAAAAACTATTTCTTGTCTTTGTTGTATGCTTAAATGGAAAAAAAATATAGCACTGTTCCTGTTAAATAGGTTTAAAAAATACCGTGTATTTCCATGTATAAGCCTAGAATTTTTTGGGGCTTTTAAAAACCTAAAATGGAGGGGTCGGCTTATATACGAATCAATGGAACAGATGTAATGAATGTTTTTCGGTGACAAAAAGTCGCCAAATCGGCATAACGATTAAAAAAATAAACAGTAAGGAACAAAAAAGAAAATGTATAACAGCGAAAAGTAAATGTAGTCTGCAAAAATTTTGAAATGAGAAAATTGCATAAATCGAAAAATAAATTTGAAATGACTTTTATTTGTGTTATAATCACTTAAACAGTGCTATAACAGTAGCGGATCAACTAATCTTCTAATAAACAGAATGCCACGTAAACCGGAAGTAACCCATAAATTTCCAAATATAGCATTTAAGCTTATATTGCTTAAATTTATGAGAAATTTATCTTTTATCTAGAATTACCACAGTTGAAACTTGTCGTTAGCATCTAAATAAAAATATCATTGGCCGCTTGGTTTAGCACCGCGATTATTAAATTGTATGCCACGGTATTAATCTAGATAAATTGGTGTAAAATTGTGAAATTAATATAGACAGCATAAAGTCAATTAACATTTAAAATGCAAGTTATTTTTCCTCACCACTGTCGAAACGTGCTAAGAGATGTATTTGTCTTGAGGTGCGACCAAATCTCTCCCTCTGCAGTACTTAAAATTTGATGCCGCTGCGAAAAAGTGTTGAGAAGTGTTGGTCTAGCCCAGAGGTGGGCAAAAGCCGGTTCGCGGACTGGATCCAGCATTTTTGCTTATTTTATCTGACCTGTTGAAAAATCCTGCATGCAATTTTTTTTAATCTCTTATATGCAATTTTGTTGAAATCAACAGTATTTATATGTGTAGTGTACATATAAATGAAAAATATATAAATCATAGAGAGTATTATAATTTGAACAGCTGTAAGCATATCCCTACTTTAATGCATGCAACATACATACTTTCATTAAGCGTGTGGTCGGCTTACTACATAGAAGAGCACTACTCTTACTCTTCGAGGGACGAGACTGCAGCACGTGTACTGTTTAATTTACTTGTATTGTTAAGATACAAATAAATATCAAAATAAAATCTTTCATTAACTGATTTATTGAATGACCATTCATTTAATATAATAGATCATATTTCTTTAAATAATTACGTGACATTTTACTGGGCACAAATTTTTCGCATATACACCAAAGTAAGAAAATTTCTTAGTACTATTATTTTTTATTAACTGTCAAATTTCTATGTTCAAACGCTTTAAATGATACTTAGTGTTTTTGTCAAAAAAAATTTCTTGGGCAGGGAAAAAACTCCACCCAAAACATTTGCATGTGTACAGTGTAAGCAGTATAGTCGTCCGGCCCGGGAGACATTTTGAAAATTTCATTTTGGCCCGCTCTTAAAAGTATTTGACCATCCCTGATCTAGCCTATTATTTTAAAGCAATTTGATTGAAAAATATTTCCACCATTTTGCATGCTTGCCGACATATTTGAATGTTCCAAAAATTGTTTTTTTCATTTCGGCTTATATACGGGTTTTGAACTCAAGTAAATTTTTGAAGGAAAATCATATCCTCGGCTTATATTCGGTATTAGTAGAATTGATTAAAATAATTTCACATGTGTTTACTTAAATGTGTGATTCTCTGGTGATTTATCAGAATAACAAAGACATCAACAAAATTTAAAAACTGCAATTATTTTATTTATAACTTTTCTTAATAGAGCAATTTGTCGCAACGTCACAAACTACTATAATGTCCTTCCAATTCATTTTCATGTTTACAACAGCCAATAGACAAACAAACTGCTCTTTCATTTGAAATTAAAGCCAGAATGTGCCCTTCTGCGTGAAATTGCCTTATATGTCCTTAAATATATTTATAATTTTTTTTTAATACTGCTCTATAATTTTCTGTTAAAAAAAAACTGAAAAAGGATTGTTACCTATCTAGCTGTTATTAATACCAGTATTTTATGCTGTCCCATTCATTTTTTCAATTTTTGTAACTTAATACAAATTAATACAAACTTATTAATACACTTTTTAGCTATGCCAACCACTGTTACTAATCAAATAACACATTAACCATCATTTCAGTAACCACATTTTTGCAAAAATCTGTGTTGCAGAGTTGAAATACTCTATTTTTTATTAAAAAAAAAAAGCCCAATCCACCTGTTTTTGTTTGTTCATTTTTTAAAATCAAAAACCCAAGTTTTATTGAAAACTATTTTTTCTCTGGTTTCCCATCAAAAACATGAGTTTTACTACCTTTGACATTTATAGATTTTAAATAGGCATTGATTTTTTTTTTCTTCGAGAAATGTTTAAATCCCATTTTCTATTTAAATATATCCAAAATGATCATTTTCAATAAAAACACAGAATTAAATGTGTAATAGCTGTCATGACTAATATTGGTACACCTACCAGATAATGCAACTGCATTCTGCATTGCATGTTATTAAAAATGTTATGTTTCTTTATTATACATGTTACAGATTATAATTAATATACAGGGTGTCCCAAAACGACCGCATAAACTCTGTACATCTAGATTCCTCGTTGGGAGTACATAAAAACTGCCCAGAGAAGCTTTCCTGTACGATTCATAGTTTACAAGAAAAATACGAAAACCAAAGTATGACGTCATTGCTGGTGCAAGAAAAAACACTTTATTGGACATATCAACAACAGTATTTACATATCTTTCCAAACAATAATGTTTAAAACAATCGCCTCGCATATCGCGTCATGCATACACGAGCGCTATTGAATGACGTTAAGCCTCCGTGGAAAAGAGGCTGCATCTTGCAGCTACCAGTAGTCTTCGTATGGTAAGCATGCATTCCGTTTGTGACTATTGCAACATGTACCTGATGCACAGCTGATGTAATGGAAATGCTTCACGAACTGTTAGGAAGTATGCCTGTGCATATACTGCTGTTGATAGTTCAATAAATTGTTTTTTCTTGCACCAGGGGCTCAAATTTTAGATCAACCTCCCAGTTCTGTGGTTCTGCATAGACTGATGTAAAAACTAGTTTTTGTCTAAGTTTTCCCAGAATCTATGCAGTAGACAAGAACATTCAGCTTCGTTTTCCTGTATATACCTATAAACAGAATTTTAACCCAGAGAATTGAAAAGTACCACCTTCTGTGTTCAACCCTTTCAGGTCTTCAGAGTGTCCAAAGGGAATCCACTAAGAAATTCCCCGCAATTAGCGATTTCTGTCCCAATAAGTTCACATGATTCAATACATTTTTTTAAAATTCTTTTATGAAACTATTTAGATAAAAATTTATATTTAAATAGATATAAATTTATATGTTATAAATTTTAATATAAACAGATAAAATCCCAATGCATTTAAAACTTAAAAATATTCTTTTCAATCTATAGTGCTATGAACTGAGAGAAAAAAAAACCTCTTTAAGTACTATTTTTAAAATTTAAATTAAATAATGTAGCCTAATATATTAAAAATTATACATTGTTCTGAAGATTTACCTTTTTGTTTTACCATATTCTCTTTTAAAAGAGAATAAACATTTATTTTTTTAAATAAAGTGCATAAGGTCTGCCCTTAAAGAGGTTTTTATTGTAAATTTTAGCTGGTTTTTGGTTCTGGTTTGAGCGCTATGGTCTACTGTTTTGCACATGAGGGCTAATGAGACTGGGACCTACTGCTTAAAGCCGATTCCGAACAGCTATGAACATCCATGTTATAGTGGGATTCGAACCTACGAACTCCGGTACCAACGATCAGCGCCTAAACCAATCGGCCAGCGTTCGGCAAATTTTAGCTGGTAGAATTAATTTTTTCAAACCTTTTCTTTTAGCAGAAAATTTCCTAAATTTTTAAAAAATTCCACAATTGGTTTTTTTCAGTTTTGTTTACTGGATGCTCCGATCTTGTAACCTCAGGAATATTGAATTTTCTTCCTGTATTCCCCCCCCCCTGCTATGATTTTTACAGAAATTGTAACAAGGTGGAAAATAATTCTAATTAATTTAAGAATTTCCGAATAGGCAATAATGGAAAGGTTTATAAAAACATTGTAAGAGTTGTGTCAGTCTCTATTGGTGGTCTAGATGAGCGTTTGTTAGTACAAACTTTTGTTCATTGTAAGACATCATTGCAAGTGGTAAACAATTAGAAAATTGGAGGTGTCAAGCATGTCGTCCATCAACACACTAGTAGAGAAAAAGGAATTGTGCTTTGTATGACAGAGTCAGCCAGATGCTTACGCTACCCCAAGGACAAGGGTCAAAGAGGGGGTGGGGGTGTCAATCTCCCCTAAAACTGAGGTTTTCTGTTTGGGAAAGATTTGGTTTGGTTTGGAGTGCTTACGGTCTACTTTTTGCAACACAAGGGCTAATGAGACCGGGACGTACAGCTTAAAGCAGATTCCAAACGGCTATGAATATCCATGCCACAGTGAGATTTGAACCCATGAACTCCGGTACCAAAGGCCAGCACTCTAGAATTAGAATTGGGATGGGGCGGCCCACAGGGACACCAGTACTGCGGTCCAAGGCCTGTTGTACTGAACCCCCCCCCCCATTCACTGAAACAAAGAGTTCCAGTACAAGATTAAGAAATATTAACCATTAGATCTCTGAGACCAATAGCTGAGAGAAATCTCAGCAGCAGTTAAACCGGGAAGTTAATCAGCTCCCACAGCTCAATGAAGTGATACCCGAGGAATTCAAACCTCCTGGTGCAGTAGTAGTCACATTCACACAAAACATGTGATGAACTCTCCTCTGCCATATGGCATCCCCTACATACAGGGCTATCCATAATGCCAATAATGTGGGCCAGCACCCTAACCAATCAGCCATCATTCGGCTTGAGAAAGAAGAAGCGAGAGGGACACCCGGCTGAACTCAGAGAGTAGGTTGATCTAGAGTGATCTCCTCTCTGGATGATAGGTTGCATTTACATTGAGTTTAATTGTTCTTTAAATGTTTCTTTTGTTAAATAAATCAACCGTTGCTAGATTTGAAACATCCATGGCTCTGATTATTTAACATCAATCTCTGCTGCATCACAAGAAACCCATGCAGTCTTACGCAAATGACTAGTGTGTGACTGACCAGAAAAAGACAGTGCAACTGCTTGGCGTTTTACAAACATTTCACAAGAATTCTTTAAACACAGCTTTATTAATCACTGGCAAATCATTTTATTTTTACATACTCTACTAGTAGGCAAGATATTTAGAATCTATATGAAAAGTGGCACAAAAACACTATAAAGGAAGAGGTAAATACACGAGACTCATCATGTGACCAAAACAAAGATATTGTAGGGGAAAGAAATAAAAAAAAAGACTGAACCCAATTTAGATGTTTCAAAGATACCACCAGAAATATCACAGTTAATTCTCACACTTTATACAAAACCAAAATAGACATTTCCATTAATTCGATAAGCTTTTTTTTTTCTTTTTGAGAAACCTCCAAAAAAAGATGATACTCCATAATCTGAATCCTAAAATTTAAGCAATCTTTAAACAAGCATACAATAAATGAGGCAGGCATAAGTTTCACAACCTAAATTGAGCCATAACACAACCAGCTGAAAAAAAGTTTTTTTATTACCATTCTTTTTTTTAACCCCAAGTCCCACCTAGTCTTATGTTATCTCACACAAGCCTACTGTGAAAATTAGTGATGAGTCTCATATGTATTTGATAAGTATTTTACAGATGCTTATAAAAATAAAGAAATATCAGAAACTATATATACAAACAGAAATGGTAAACAATATCTGAACATTGAGCTTTTTTTTTCTTTTTAAACATGAAAGATGGCTGCAACTGCAAACCAATGATGTACAGTAAAACTAAACATGTTTAGTAACATACACCTTTTAAGGCATCCTTGGGTAGCAGCTATCTGTAGATTGGGGGAAAAGGGAAATTTTCAAAAAACAGGCACATCTTATTTCAAGCTGTAACCTTACACAGGGATTTAATTATTTTAAGTTTTACATCAGTGACCTTGTTCTTCACATCACTTTACATAGGATTGTATGCCAGAAATAAGTATACCTACTACGTGATATATAATTCACCTAACAATGTGCATAATTTTCACCCAAGTAAATTGAGCTTTTACTCATAGCAATGTGCAGATGAATGAAAATTTAGGAGCTTCAAACTTATCAGAATACCTACTTTTAACCTTTCTTTTTGTACATAAAATTTATCAAAATGACTAAATTATACAATTTGAAAAATTTTTTTTTCCAAGAACTGGAAATATTTATTGTAAGTTTTGTTAGTGTTATTTTTTTGAAAATTAAGTTTCAGAAATTTTTACTTATAGAAATAATTTTTTTCTTACAAAAAACTGATATATACCAATTTTGAGATTGCATTCTATCCATTAGTAATTGAAACTACTTTCTGGGTTTAATCAAAAGATAGGCATGTTTATAATATAGTCTGAATAGCTTACCTTCTTTCCTGAGAATATAAACTAAGAAAAGTTGAACAATTTAAGGCTTATAATACCATGAAAGATGAACTGAAATATTAGAGATTTTAAATATGTGGATATTTATAATTACTCTTAAAACCAGATCTCAATACAAATTTAGTTTTTTAAATTGTCTAAAATGGTAATTGTTGAACCAGTTTCTCATGGGGAAAAAAAATTGTTATGATTAATACATAAAATAACTGTGACAGTACAAAATGTTAAGAAAGTGCTTCTGAAAAGGATATTGCAAGAAAGTAATACAATTTTAGAATTTAGACTCACTATTGAAAACTTATGAGTATGAGTACTTTAAAGTTAGCTTCAAAACTTATTTCTCCAGGGTGGCCACAAAAAAAGAGGTTTTCAAATTCTGAAATTTGCCAGTTTTCTAATAGAATTCCAGATACTTTCTGATAATAACATTGGCTTTTTTTTATGTCTATATATTCTACCCTTAAGTCTAAAAAACTCTAAAAATGTTTAAAAAAGCTAACAGAAAATTTTAGGATAAATAGCATTAAATGAAAATACATATACAGAAAATGTTAAGTACAAGAACTAAGCTTTACACTATTACTATTGACTATTCTGAATTCAGTTGTTTAATTCAATGATTTCAGATTTCAAAATATTTTAAGAGTAATTAAAAAGAAAAATTTGTTTTTATTACCAAAATCACAAAAAATACAAGTGCCTCATAATGAATGTAAGACCAGAAAAAATCTAGATAACTGAACGTTAAAAATCACGAATATCAGGATACTAACAATTCTCCCGATTTCTTGGTTTTCCAGGTCTGTGGACACCCTAATATTAAAAGAATTATCAAGTTGATTTGGACATTTAACTCCCAAAGATATTAACAAAATTAGATAACGATTTACCCATGCTATTGAAACTTATTCTGCTATATGTTTTTCCTAGTTGCCCACAATTACCATTACTTTAAATATATATATATAAATAGGAGAAAATTCTGGCATACCACCTAGCTATTAGTGATGTAATAGATCAACTTTCCAGCCACAAACTCAAGAGCTAAAATTTTCTTTCATAATGACTATCACAATTTAATATAGTCAGGTCGTTTTGAACTTCGTTTGTGTGAGTGCATATACAACTACACATATGTACACTGGCAAACATGTATAAATGGGCATGGCATTTCCCAAACTATTCTGCCAGAGAGCAAAGGGAATCTATGGTATAGTGTGCAAGTTAACACACTGACATACCTAATGTACATACAAATATACACACAATGTGTATAAGGAAATACTCAAAGCTCTATTTAGATTATGAATCTGTACAATAAACCATGCTGTACGGCATGTTTCCATAAAGGTTTTTTTTTTTTACTTCACAGAGGGAAAATTTTAATCGAAGAATATCAAAATAAGAGCAGTAAGTCTCAAATTTATAAACAAACATTGTAGAAGTTTTACTAAAGTTTTAAGATTTATACAAACACAAAATTAAGGCAATACCATTAAGCATACCTGCCAACTAATAGCACTTCAAGCAAATACACAAGTACAGCTTTAGATCAAAATCAGCTTCAATTAATAGAGTTGATATAAAAATTCAGCAAATTTCAAATTTATTAGTTAAAAAATTATTCGATTAATATTTAATATGGTAGAGTTCAACAAAATTTGTCTGATAAACTGGTCACCCCCCCAGACCAAATTACTTACAAAATATTTACCTCAGATGTATTTAATTTAGAAATGTTATTACAAATACTGGCAAAGTTATTAATTTAAAAGTAATATATTTTAACAGTTTTTAGAATTTTTTTATAAGATTATCAAAAAAATAAATAAAATAAAAGAAAAAATACTATAGGTAACAGCTTTTATATATATAACTTAGTATACAGAAATACAATAAAATATATCAAAATAAAATGAAAGAAATTTATATTGCATTAAATAACTTGCCAAAATCTTTAACTTCAAACATAAAAAGTAAAGGCATGATAAATTCATAAAACAAAATCCTGCTTAATACGTTTAAACTTATAACTACCGAGTTTTTCCCAGATTTAAAAAAAAAAAAAAAAAAAAAAAAATTTACATTTCACAGACTTGATAAATATTCCATATTTTCTAATTTTCCAGGTGGCTGATAAATTCATAAGCAAAATGCATTCAGATTACTTTATAACAGTATAAGTTCATTTAGAAATTCTATTTTAGTAAACTGATTTTAAAAACAAACACATTGCCATTTTCATTAAATAAAATTTCGGAGAAGAATTTTCTTCCAAAATCGTGGCAAGAGCAACAATTTTTTTTTTTTTTTTTTAGGGAATACCATATACTTTTGTTAATTTATCAGTTCAATCTTTTACCATCCTAGTCGAATTTTACAGCTTTTAGTTACACAGATGAATATACTCTACGATTACACTTCCATTAAGATTTTTAACATCAATTTATGGATATATTTGCCAAATACTTTTTTTGAGCACGGGGAGATAACCAGCCAATAATAGTTTTATTAGTACAATTACGTTGACAGGTATGTATCAAGAAAATTTAAACGAAATATTTGAGGGGTTGGGGCATTTTCTCATATTATCGATGCATAATACTTCTCCCTACATAAGGTTACAGAGGAATATTTGCTAAGTTTGAATAGCAGCCATTACAACACAGCAGTCTTTATGATATACACTGAACCAGCAGTGACCTCTAGAATAACGATAAGGCATTTGTCACACACACACACATTAAAATGTAATTTCAATCAACACTACTTGTAGTCAAATTGCTAAAAACACAAACAGCTAATAAGAGCAATCTAATGTTACATAGACTTTTTTTTCAACTGACAATCTTTTTATCACAGCCAGATAACATAGCCATTATTCAAGCAAGATAATCTTACTTTTGTATAAATGTACAGGCTTGCAAGTTCAATTACAACTCAACAATCTCCAAGACAAAAGTGAACACACAAAAATAGTACAGAGAAACAGTTCTGCACAGTAAAGTAGATATATATTTAAATGCAAGTAATTTTAGAACCAATATTACGTAAATTTGAATCTGACAAAACAAACTGTACCTATTTTGTATGAATACCAACTTTAGAACTGCACATGTTAAATATCCAATTTTACATTCGTATCAAAGATCCAGAAGAGAACTTTCAAGTATCCCGTACACATTTTTTAAGCAAAAAATGTTTAACTTAGGCAATGTCTGCTTTTGAAGTACTGGAAATTTTAGTCTGATAAAATTAACAGCACTTAAACAAATAAGCCACTGGTTCTGCGAATTACTTCCACTTAAATTTGTCAATATAAATCTTTTACACAAACATTATACAAGAATAAAGATAATTAAATTTTATTAGGAACATAAGACAAATATTTATGCAGAGGAAAGCATTGTGGATAAACCAAGAGCAAATTGAATATATTATATTTTGAGAACTTTCAACAAACTTAAAAAAATTTCTAATATCTATATTAAATATGAACTAAATCTTAATAAAAACAAATATTAGTAGCTTAGGAAATATGTTGTACTTTAAATATTACACAAGATGTTTGAACTAAGTAGATAAACCTGTTGGGATATGCAAAAAATTTTAAAACCTGAATAATGGCCAGAAGTAGTTTCTTAAGTCAGAAACTTGACTGAGATACACAACTAGAATATGAAAAATATGTTATATGCACAGCATTAACTTTAAGGCACCTGCCATTATTTCACTTTTGGTCCACAGTTCGAGAAATAAAAATAAAAAAAATATATCAGCCAGGTCCAACTCAAGACCAGGGTGTAAGGAAGACAAATATACAATTTCAGTCAAATTGTCGTCAAGAGAATCTAAATAAAAATCCCAGCAGAGATGTCTCCGAGAAAAAAAAATAAACAATGTTTACATACAATGCACATCTGAGGATTGTAAGACAACCATGTCATCAACATAAAAATGAAAAGACATTTACAGTGCCAAATGTAGAGTCAAGAACAGCTATGGATAGGTCTTGGCACAAAATTAATTTCACCTTGCGATGAACTCAAAACAAAGGCACAGCTCCATCTACAAAAACAAATCACAATATAAACAATCATACATAAACATACCACAGTGACTAACTGAACATACAAATAGAATTTCAAAGTGCAGTTTTCCTAACATTATATACTTATTCCTTTCGTGCCTACTGTCACAAAAACGTGCCAGCAAGAAACGCACTCACTTCCCGGCCGACACACTGGCGTGCCAGAGCGCTTTCTCATTCACCTCCGACTGTCACATATGTGTGCCAGTGTTGTGGAACATTTTATAAACTATAAGTTTTGACACAAGATGGCATTGTATGTCCATATGTATTTAGATACATGTAGATTTGACCTTGTACTTAATAGGAGAGTAGTATGATACACATACAAGTGGTTTTTGATTATATAAAGATGAGGGTAAAGGAATGTTTCCGATTGACATGTTTTATGAAGGCTTTTTAAATTCACACGTGGTGTTTGTTTATGTAAGCAGGGGAGTTTTATTTTTGCTAAAGCATTGTGTATTTTGGTTTGCAGTCCAGTTTTTAGTACAGAATTAGATCTGACAGATTTGATTTTTCTTCTATTTTTATTTTTATTTATTATTTTTTTGGTTAGATTTACGAAGTGTCGAAAGTGTTTAACTGAGCTTGAAATAGCTGAAATGATGCAAAATATTTCAGATTTTGATTCTGAAATATTTTAGGATAGTAGTAATAGTGACACTTTAATATATTCTGATAGTTCTTTCTGTTCATAATGGATCTAGTGATTCTAATGATGAGGAAGACGTTGGCGACAAAGATCATAATGCTTCGTTTTTTCACATTCCAGGAAAAAACCTCCAAAAACGGCAAATGAGTTACTAAGAATTCAAGGACTATAACGTAGGATTGTGTGTAGATCCCTGTTTTTAAAATTTTTCATACAAAAAAATAATTTTAAATAACATAGTATTCAGTTTTGTAATGTTAAAAGTCATGAAATAATAAGTAAAGAATGAAAAAAAAAGTGTAAAATATATATTTAAATAAGAAATAGCCTAAGTAAATAAAGTATCTATAAACATATAATATAAATCCCATTCTATTTAAATACTTTACACAGCATTATTAAATAATGCTGTTGCTACTTCGTTAATTTCATGAATTTAGGCTTAATAGCATAAACCCTCCGGCCCACGATACTTACTCGCAAAAGTGACTGCCGGCCTCAGAGAAAAGCACATGTTTGTGCCTCCTGTCGCAAAAGGGTTAATTTTAAACTATAGTATAAATGAAATTCATGTGGTTATTCAAAAATACTACTTTAAGACTACTATAATCACAATTAAGAATTTATTCTAAATAAAGTCTAATAACCAACACATGACCAATGAAACATGCTCATTTATGACTAAGTACATCAATTGCAAATATAAATCCAATTTATGCCGAAAACTTGATCTCCCATGAAATCACTTTTTCCAGTATAATTCATCCCTTCAGCAGAGCCCGACTAAGATGCTTTTGTGCCTAGGGTTATAATCCAATTCTTGTACCCCTACCCCCCAACACACCTGATTTATAATGACAAGCTAAAAGCATAATTCCAGTCATATAAAACTCTAAATTAAGATATTTAAACTATCTTTTTTTTACTTTCTTCATTATTTACAAAAATAAAACTAATGAAAAAGATTTTAAAATCAACTCCAAACTTAAAATTGTTTGAATAATTAGTGAAAAAAAGTTTCAAGGGTAATAACAATGAAAAAAAATCTTGCAATTCAAATTTTCATGCCCAGGGCACATGCCCCAGGTCATCTTGCAATAATCAGCCCCTGCCTATCCACTTATTATAATGCTTTAGAACTTCTAAAAGTAAAAACCATATGACCCACAATTTTGAAGCAGTCATTTTATGACCTATGGGTAAAAGTCATTCATTGAAATGAAACTGCAATGGCCAGATCCAAATAAATACGATATCCCTCCACAAACAGAAATTTAATATTGATAAATCAATAGGCAGATATTTAAAATCTAGATAGGAAACAATAAATAACCAGCTAGAAGTAATGTGAACCTACCAAAAAAACAATGGTTACAAGTCCTCCATCTCCAATTCTTTTACCTTAAGTTCAATTATTCTCATTATACACTTTCTAATATTTAGTATGCTATAAATTGTACTTTTCTTTATTTGACTAGCTGGTGTCATGTCCATCTAGGTGTCACATGACTTCTCATAGAAAGATTGCTGCCATTACCTCAAGAGGTAGAACTTCTAAGAGTGGATTCTAGTAATTTGAAAGCAGGGATCAAGCAGATTGGTTTGGTTTTGAGTGGAGTGCTACAGTCTACTTTTTTGCAACACAAGGGCTAATGAGACCGGGACCTACAGCTTAAAGCCAATTCCAAACGGCTATGAATATCCATGCCACAGTGGGATTTGAACCCACGAACTCCAGTACTGAAGGTCAGCAGTGGAAGCAGGGATCAAGCAGAAGACTTATAAGATTGACCTGTCACTTTCAAAGGTATCATTTGAACTTGGACATTGAGACCAACTTATTTTGCAATCCTAGCAGCCATTGAAGAACAAGCTATCTTTTAGCTAGCTGGAACCAATAAACCACAACCTCCCATTTATGAGATTGATGCTTTTGTCAACTGATTTACCCTAGCTGCTTTATGTATTTGATAAATGTAATTATTTCTTGCTAATTTTGGTGTCTTTAAGAAAACCATCTTCATTTATGCATAACTAATGTCTAACCTCTTAAAATGTAAACAGGAAAACTTAAGCCCGTAAAACCATAGAAATTCTAAACCATGCATACAACATTCACAAATGCTGAAGCAATATTAAAATTATTTTGAACACTCCCAATATCTAACTGTATGAGAGAAAGTTTTAGGAGGTAGTAATATGGTTACCATCAATTTAAATTACTTCACTAGTAAAAATATCATCTCTGCTATTACCTAGATGGCAGCACATCATGAATAGCTTAGGCTGTAACTGGATGTTTTTCAATTGGTGAAGAATCGATTAAAATTGAAAGTGAAATAATACTTTCAAATTACTTACTATTCTTTTAGTCATTTATATATTTAAAATAGATGTTAAAGCTTTTCATACAATTTGTTGTTCTTCATTGCATTTTTATTATGAAATTGTTTTACAGTAAAAAATCAATTCAGTTGTTTGGAACTATTGTGACTAATCGGGTGCTTTTAACTGTATATTATATTGAGCGAAGCGTGATTCGCAGTCTGTACTTTTTGCAGATGCAATGTAGCATAATTTTTTCTTCCACGCAGTTTTTTTTAAATTTTTAGATGTGCAAATAAGTTTTTTTACGAATTGGCTGGCTATCTACTCATTGATGCAATTTAAACGCAACCTGTATGACACGTAAATAATAAAGTCATCCTCTTTATTTAAACAACTTAAGTTTTCCCCAACAACTTTCATTAGTTGATCAAAATTATGACTTTATACACACTAAAATCTGTTACATCATAAACATTAGATTGAAACAATTTTAGAGATTTTATTTACATATTTTTAAAGTAGGAAAATCATTAAATATATATACTGATGCCTTTGTTAGGAAGAGGAGGTGGGATACTTCATCTATGTTATTTACAATGAAAATGCATATAAGAACTACTTTAAATCAAAGTTATTCAGCTATGTTTCTACAAACAAGACTAGTAGGGATGCCTGATTTCTGTGTACAGAGCCTTCTTTTAGTAAATCAGTCTATTTAAGATAAATATTTTATAAATAATTTATCCAAATAAGTCTTATTCTAAAAAGGTAAATGGCACTTTAATGTAAACAAGTTAGAAGTCATTTTTTGACACTCATGGTTCAAAAGAATTGGCAAATGTTAAGTCAAGAAATTCTAATCAAAACAATCATTTAGAAATCTAAGCATGTCTGCGTGGTATCTATATTTACTGACATACCTCAGGCACATTTTTGAGCAAGATAATTTTATTTTGGTAAAAGCACCAAATATTAATACTAAAAGTGTTGCCAATGAAATTCATTACTTTAAAATTTTATGATAAAACTACGTTTTGGTTTCTACTTTAAACTGCAACTTATACTTTCACAATTTACAAATGATTTAGTTCCCAAGTAACAGTTTTGAATACAAAATCCAGAAATCTTGAGACAAATAATTAAGAGAAATCATTGTTAAACAAAATATAATCTTACCAAAGCTTCCTAGAGCATGTTCTGTTACACTTAAACATAAGGATTCCAGCCTAATGTTAATTTCAGGGTCATTTGAATCCACACCTAATAGAAAAATTAAAATAGACTTTGGTTAAGGAGAAAATATACCTATTTAGTTAGTAAAGTCTGAAGTATCAAACTACTACCTTAATTACATTAAAATATATTTGATTTCGATCTTAAACATTTTAATCTTACATAAATTTAATTTTATAGACTAATATCCGATACCTTAACATATAAAACAACTTTGAATATTGCAGAAACAAAACTGCTAAATCTAATGTTTCACCCTTATAAAACATCTATTTTTGCAGACTTTACATGAAGCATATCTAATATTACGTAAGCTGGTACATATAATATAAACAGTAATCTACACATGCCAATGTCAAAAGTAAAATCATAGACATAAGAAGTAAACATTAAACAAATGATCTTTCTGCTCTTATTTGTTCAAAAAAATTTTTGTGCTCGCTTTTAATTATTTACTAGCAAAACATTTGGGACTGATCAAGATTACACTCTAAAGAACAAAAAAAACAAAAAACAAAAAAAAAACAAAAAAAAAAAAAAAAAGAAAGTGTAATGCCAAAAAGTAAATAAAGTTTGCCAAAAATTTTTGAAATGAGAAAAAATACAAAACTTGAAAGATAAATTAAAAAGGACTTATCTATGTTGCTCCAAAACAACACTACTATAATAGAAGATCAGCTAATCTTTTAATAAACAGAATTCTGCATAAACTGGAAGCAATCTGTAAATTGCCAAACATAGCCAATTTTTTTAAAGCTTATATTGTTTAAATTTATAGAAGAGTTACCTTTATATAAGGTTACAAGAATTGAAACTATTTGTTAGCATCTACATGAAACTACCATTGACCAAGTGGTCTAGCACTACGATTATCAAACCATGGACCACAGCAGTATTCTAGATAAGTTAAATTAAAATTGTGAAGTTAAAATTTAAAATGCAAGTTGTTTCTCCTTTGCCATTTTCAAAATGTGCTGAGATGTTCTTTTATTTGTCTCCAGATGCAACCTATACTCTACCTCCGCGATACTTAATTTGGATGCGACGATGAAAAAGATTTGAGAAGCATTAGTCTAGCATTTTAAAGCAATTTAATTGGAAAACACTTCCTCATTTTACCTGCTTGCCAACATTTTCGGTTTGTTGGAGACATATTTGAACGTTTTAGAAATCGTTTCCCCCTTCCCCTTCAGCATATGCACAGGTTTTGAACTTTGGGTAAAATTTTGATGGAAAATTGCACCCTGAGCTTATATTCAGAAATATATGGTGTGCGTATATAAATATACATATATACATACACACATGCTTTTCAACCATTTTAAAGAAATTTTACTTTTTTGGCTTGTGCATCAACCAAAATCAGGCCTAATCCATATACATTTATTATAACACTTCGGTTTACAGTACCAGGTTTACACGTGATAGCAAAATAAATTGCTTATCACAAAGAAGTTTAAAATGAATTGCATTGCATAATGATTAAAATGGCAGCCAATCACTAATGAAGATGGGCTGTAGTAGTGAAAGTTACTTAAATTCCATATTTTTTTTTACGCTCAGGTGCCTTTGATAACTTATATTTAAGAAACTCATTAATCTATATTCAAAAATGATTCAAGCATTAATGGGTTAAAGTCTACTTTGAATATCTACAAACATGCTTATTATAGAATTCAATCTTAATCTTTAAAAATCAGAGGCAGCTATCCTACTTATTTGGTCAAACTAGTATTCAGTTAAGAGGGCTGACAAATAAAATGTTGAAAGTAAAATTACTGAACCAGTCAGGACATTTTAAAATGAGGCCAATTTCTAACAGCTATAGCACATTGAAGTACCAGTTTCTAGTTTACAGAAGTAATTTGAAATATAAACAAAAAAAAAATAAAATAAAATAAAATAAAAGTATAGCAGTGCTTCACAACATTTTCTAATCCATGAATTTTTTTTTTTTTTTAAGAAACGTATGTGTACATTTAAGTTTTATAAACTTATGTGAAAATAAGTACACAAAAACAAGTAAAAAATATTTAGACTAAAATGTTAAGATTTCCTCTTAAATAAAATCACAAGTTTAATAATCACATCTATTTGATTACCATTTCACAAACACTTGGAAATTCACTTTAATTCTGGATTAAATACGGCTTTTTACACAGGAACGTTAATTCCTAAATCATCTAGAACTGCAAAAGATGGCTGCCGATAAAACTTCCTCACGACGATCACAGTCGAAAGAAAAACAAGAGAATTAATAATCTCTTACAAATGGGGAGGCTTTTCAGGGTGCAATCAAACCCAATTTATCCCCCGTTCAGTATCGAGATTCTGCCGCTCCCTATATGAGCAGACTTTACGAATCTCCTGAACTAGCAAGCTGTCGCTGGAATAAAGGCGAAAGCCTCCACAAGGTCAACACACCTCCGAAAAAAATGACAAAAAGCCCTGAGTCGCAAAATGGTAGGCTTTTTATACCTGGGGGGTCAGTTACGGTCCCGCCACTGTTTTTTTCTCAGTTAAGATCCCAGTTACATGAGAACTCCAGCTAAAGTTACAGTTATACTTTTTAACTGAATTCTCATTCACTGGCTCTCTCTTCACGGAATTCCCGAGCATTTATTAACGAGATCCATCTGGGGCATATTCGCCTATTCAGTCCGATTGTCAAGATCCCCGACTCTGCGACGCCAAGCTATTGTCCAGGTACAGGTGCACTATGATCAGCTGTTTTGGCACGTGCTCGGACAAAGGGGAGTCTTCACAATACATACATATCGTAAAAATTTGTTACTGAAAAAGTCATTTTTCAGTAACATAAGCTAACTTTAACTTATGTTTGTGCTAATTTAGTGTAGTAAAGGTACAAAAAGAAACACTGATAGAAAAGGAACAGCACACTTAAAGTTACTTTTTGCTAGAGAAAAACAGATTTTGTCATTTACACAAAGCCTTGGGCATTCCTATCCTCTGGATAGGCTAATTTTTCAATTCAGGCAGGAAATAACCAATCAATGATAAGGAACAGTTTGACTTCCTATAATGCATTGAATATTTGAATACTTAAAACTGCAAATCATGTTTGAATAATGCCAGAATTGTCAAGTCCAGTCTTTCACATATAAATTTGAAGGGCCTCTAATTCTAATAAACAAGTATAACATCATCACAGAAAGTGGGAGCAGAGTTGTAAAACTTTGCAAGAGAAATTATAAACTTATTCTAAAAAGGGAGAAAAGTAATATAGCACATCCAAGATAGTGTTGTGGCACACTAGTGCACCATCGCAAAGTAGTTGTGAAGCACTGGTCTATAGGACTAATCAACAGACTACCACTTGCCTACCACTAGACTATTGTTCTGATATTAATACTATATTCTGGATTTGTGAGCATGTGAATTAAATTTTCAAATTAATACATACCTTCTGTATTCTTTCCAAACATTGATGAAGGTAGTGGATTAGGCCTCACAGGGGCAGAGTTGGTTCTTTGGATCTGTACATGAGGTTTTGTATGCTTGGAAGAAAAAATTTTGAACAATTATTTATATATTTAAGACAAAGTACAATTCTAAAAATATGCATGATTTCATGAAGTGTTTATTATAACATTAAAATCTTGTTTTCTTAACTATATAACCAATAGATTTTTTAAAAAATCTTAATATTAATTCAAGTTAAGACAATGATATAATTACTAGCATATAGTCCATCATATGACGGGAACAGTAAAATTTTTAATTTTCCAGAATTGTAAAGTACCCTTTGAGGCGGTAAAAAAATTGTTTTTTGAATGAGAATTATCTACTACACACTCAATTAGTTTATCTTTACTGACCACATGTTAGTTGCCAACTTTATCTTGTCATATGTGATAGGATGAACAGCAGAGGTTTTAATATCAACAGTGATTATTTGGTGGTATATATGAATGATACCCAAAATTTAGTGAGTTATCCAAGATTTAGCGATTGCAAACCGTGTGGTTATGTATAAAAAACAAACAAACAAACTTCATTTTCAAAGATATATAAATTAAATGCTAGATATTTATTAGTCCATGAAATACTCCTAGACTTTTATGACAAGAATTTGTTGTTAATAACAGTGATAAAATTTCATTGCAACAAAAAATTATCGATGATTCAATTTTAAATTATCACATATGTACCTAATCTATTATTTAAGCCAAATATAAAAGAAAATTATTTATGTAATATATAAGTTCAGTGATAAAAAGTATGAAAATAATGCAGACATTTAAATAATTTAAAATAAGAAATGATTAAATGAGATGGTTAAAGGAATGACATCACTAGAAAAAAAAAACTTATTTTCATCTACTTATAAATTGATGAATTTATCCCCTGCTCTTAACTGGGGAAAATAGGGCTTGAAATAATGGCATTAAACGATCAAAAAGGGGAGAAGGGGTGGATTTAAAATGTTTTTGAACTTTCTTTAAATTGCTAAACCTAACTCATAAATCCAATATGGATGCCTCTATCCATTCCAGGTCCAGCCGCTTCATAAATTCGAGGACGGACAGACAGATAATTTAGGCTATTATATATGGGATATTTAAAATTCTAAAATCTAAACAGCATACTAAGACTTTTCAGGTAATTTAAAATGAAATTTTTCCTGCTTTTTTTAAATATTGAGTTACATAATATACATTACTTGCTCTTTTTAAAAATTTAATGACAAATTACAGAATTTTTGATTTTGGCACACAGTAAACTTAAACTCATTTCTTGATCCTGTCAAAATCAAACAGTAGAATTTCACACTACTTCTCATATTTATGCCATTTCCATGATAGTGTTTTAACCCTTTGCGGATCCCGATTACAAATTCTTTGATATTTAATGAAATTAGGTTATAAGTTTTATCGATGAGCCTTATAGATTTGAAATATATATAAATACTTTTACATTCTTTGCGGGGGGGGGGGGGGGGATTTAGAGAGGCTGATTTGACTGTGAAACTCCCCATGTACAGCAGAAAAATAATTCTATCTTAAAACTTTAATTAAATTTGGAGAGCAATGAATAAATACCCTTAAAATAATGTAACTAATAAATAGCTGAACAATTTATAAGTAAGGTTTTGGGTAAGTATTTTCATATGATATCATGAAAATAGAACTCTTGATTCTTCCATGTAAAGCAAATTCAAAGAAGTATATTTCAAAGAGAAATAAACTAATTGTAGTGATACCATCTATTTATAGATTAAAGTGTCAAAAACAAAGAAAAAAAATTAATGTGTTTAAAAACAGGGAAAAAGTATTAACAGGTGGTTTTGCTGCGAAACCACTGCCCTTAAAAGGGTTAAAGTAATGTACCAAACAGATTTGAAAGCAATCCATTTCTTACATCGGGAAATGTTTTCTATTTTATTTTACATACCACATGACAGTACTATACAATTTATAATGCAATTTGCATAATAAGATAGCTGGTTTATTTTAAACTAAAAGCAAATGAATTCTTTTTTAATAATAAACACTTTGACTACCGTCTTTTTGAAAACTGATCCTGAGGGGGTTAAATTTTGAAAATATTACAGGTAGAAATATTTTGGCATAAGTTAATACTGAATTTAAGAAAATCAAAGAAAACAAAAAAGTTTTCCAAAATGTCAACTTACATTTGAATTTCATATTCACTAGAATGCAATATTTAGGAATTCTACCTTTTGTAAAACTATAAATTAATTTTAAAAATTCAACAAATTCCAAATATTTTAAATAAGAAATTTAAGACCAAAGTACAAGATTCCCATTCAACTTACATCTTGTAAGCTAGGCCTCTTGATGACTGCTGACAAAGGGTTCCGTTGACTGCTTTGGGAAGCAAAGTTACTAGAGAGAGACTGTCGCACAGGCATACGCTGGGGTGGCTGTTGGTACTGGACGGGCATACGTCGCCTCAGAGATACTGAGCCGCCAATGGGTTCATGTTCAGGATTTGGAGCAGAGCCATTGCTATAATTATTCCATTTACTAGATTGGAAAAAAAAATACAAGTATTATAGAAGGCATATATCACAAACACCGAATTTAACTATAAATATTTGACCACATGAACATTTAAAATCATACACTCAAACCTGTTTTTGTGTGGTAAATAAAAATTTCAATCAAATTGAACATAATTGACAAAGTTATCGAAGTTATCAATAACGACATCGCCCGGAGATGGGTTTAACAGTTTTAGTGAAAATGATCTTGTCAAAATGATTCAAGATGACATCGTAAGGGAAGATGAAATTATAAATTACGTAACAGATATTACTGATGGGCAAGAAGAACCCGATCATATGATAGCAGATAAAATCTATGCAGGACCCCAACTGTCATAAATTAGAATGTCATTTTCTTGCAATCGATGCCAATTCTGAAAGAACTTATCGTGCATATCTGGTTACCAGGACATATACAAGTGTCTAGTGAAACAACAGTCGTCGCAAAAACTAATCATTGACTATATGGTAAATGAATAAAAGTCCACTCTAAACGAGTACGAGATAGTATCTTCAAGTGACGAAAGCGATTTTGAACCAGTTTATCATAGGAAAGTTCGCGTATTGTCAGACTGCGAAGGATAATGTTTATACATTTTGAGAAGTTTTGTATGTGTAAAATAATCACATATGTAAATAAAATATTTAAAAATGTTCGCAAATGTAATTTTTAAATCAGATTCCAACACGCTTGGCGAAATTCCAGGTATGTACTAGTTATTTCATAAGGTATTGAGATATTTTAAACATGACTTTATGCGGTCCCTATTCACCGCATAAAAAATTTTTTTAATTGTGTTCCGAAAACTATATTTTATAGCTATTTGTGAAGTTTTGTGCAATTTTTTTTAATGCGGTCCTTATCCACCGCACAAAAACAGGTTTGAGTGTACACTATAATATATTTTAGAAAAGTAAATGTATATTTTTATAAAAGTTGTTTAAGGAAACTATTCTAATGAAATTAAAATCTAGATATTAAACTCTTCCTTCTAATAAGACAGCATAGAAAAAGATGAATAGAAAAAGATAAAAAGGTCTCTTTAAGTACCATTAATATCTATTGGTACTACTTCCCAACGAAGTTCCTATAGTGTCAAATCATATTCAAAACTGGATTTTAATTCTTTAATAAAATACTTGTAAAATTGAAAACTAATATCCCAATCCTATCATTTCAGAAGCTATTCTAGTGGCTCTTCAATGATATTAGTAGCTTAGAACTGACGACTTTTCAATTCATAAATCAACACATTAAACCACTAGGTTGTTTATGATCAATCATAGAAACTTTACAAAGTACAAGTAGAAATTCAAAAATCCAACATCTCTAGACATTAGAATTCTTGAAAACTTCCATTTTTGAAAATATTCAATAGTTGTATAAACTGTTTAAAACTGGCTTCTTTGTATGTACAAACAGGTATAACACTCAAAGTTGTAAAAATTCATTTAGGCATATTCAAAATGCTTATTTCTCTTGAAATCTGATTAATTTTTTTTCTTTACAGGGTATCTGCCAAAATAAAATTTTTCAAATCCATGACTTTTCATGACTTCACCTGATTTAGCAGATCATTTTCCATGACTTTAAAAAGCCTTCGTTAAAGTATATATTAATAAAACTTCTGATATACATACAAATAAAATATGCTTTTAGAGAAATTACAGGAATTTTATAAAAAAAACTATAAACTTACTTTATAAGTGTTAATAAACTCACATGAAAATAAATTGTTGTATCTACATACCTAAGTTTAATCATATAGCAATTTTTCAATCAAAATGTTTTAAATTTGAATTCAGGGTACTTTGGTATTATCCAGGTGACTATGAATTATAGCCAAATATAACTATAATGTTTATATACAATATCCCTAGAGATAAACTTATATTTTGTGCAAAAATCTTAACTAATTTTTATTAAAAAATTATTATTATATTAATAAAATTTTAATCTACAATTTAAGAAAAGACCAGAATAATATACATTTAGACACCCATTAAGCTTTCTTGCTTTTAGTTTCCTTGGTGAACGAATTTTACTTGGTCAATAGGATAATACATAAATACCAAACTCAGTAACTTCAGCCAAATGACAATTAAAAATATAATCAAACAATTCAATGCATTTTTTTTTAATCGGTAGTTTAGCGGATCCATTATTTTTACTCATTTTACTTGAAAAAATCTAGACTTTCCATGACAAAATTAATCCATTGTCTAAATTCCTGATTTTCCATGACTTTCCAGGTGCGCGGAAACCATGTCTGCTTTTTAAACACAGACAGTCTGTAGACCATACGTGCGAAATTAGGGTAATTTATTGTTAGTCATAAGCTGATTTGCTAAAGTCAAAATCAACTTACTTTCTTTGCCGGTTATCAAGTGACCTACGAGGTGGCAAAGGATGACAGGCTTTTTGAACCTGTTGTTTCCATGAAAACAATCTTCGTTTCTGTACAGGAGTAAATGCCTGAGGAAGAAAATTATTCAAATACCACAATAAATACATCTGCATTTCTTAGAAATTTTTCCAACTAAAACTAAGGGATTTTCGCAGTTTTAATACCCATATTGCAGTCCAATTTTAAACGACTGAAATAACTTAATCTAAATATACATCAGACAAGAACATAGTTTATAGCAATCATTTTTATTATTTTAGGTATATTACTTCAGATATTTATAAATTGAGAATTTTATAATTAAATATACAACTTGTTATGTAATTCAACATTAATAACCTGTTTGAGAATCAAAATGAAAGATTCTCAATTTGTGACTAAATATTAACACCAATATAATGGTGGAAAACATTTTCCAAATAAGGTGCACAAATTCCACACCCACAGTTTGCTTACAATTTTATCATGGAGACATCAAGAACAATTATGTTATTAGTTGTAACAGTTTAAAAGCACAGGTACACACACTAAAAGCATTGTAATAGGGCTATTACAATCAATAATTACTCTCATGTGTTAATTAAAACAACTTTTTCAATAAAAGGATGAAAGTGTTTATATCAATATAAAAATACATATAAAAAATTAAACACCTCAAAATTGTCTTACATGGTCACATCAGATTTGGCCCATGTATTTTGATTGCCAGGGATTATCTGACAATATTTAAACTTTATGCAGTCATGCCAAAAGAGGAACTCAAAAACTTAAGAGCAGGCAATAACTTTACAAAAATTCTTTAACATAACTTCCCACACAGACAGGATGTTCAATGAAATATTACAGGAGAAAAAAAAAAAAAAAAAAAAAAAAAGACATTAGAAGCACTTTATATGCACCTTAGGAAAAAATAAGGACTCTTACACCACATAATATTGAAATATCACCTTTCAAAGAAATATTAAAAGAAAAGAATAAAAAGTAAAATAATTCATTGTTTTGCAACATTTTAAACTCTGAATTATCTGACAGACTATTAGACAAAAGTTTAGATTTTCAGCTGCTCTTAGCCAACAGATATGGGGCCAAATTCAAGTCAAATGCATATCTCTCATTTTGAACCCTATTTCCACAAATTTGTTGAGATAAGGAAGTTTAGGTTTAGTTTGGAGCACTACAGACTACTTTTGCTACACGATGGTTAATGAGACTGGGACCTACTGCTTAAAGCTGATTCTGAATTCTCAAGCTCCAGAAGGTTAAAATCCCACTGAGGCAGGCATGTTCGTAGCTGTTACGAATCAGCTTTAAGCAGTAGGTCCTGGTCTCATTAACCATAGTATTGCAAAAATAGACCACATCTCTCAAACCAAACAAAACCTGAAATATGTTTACTCTGAAATCCAGCTCCCTTACAAAAGACTACACATAGCAAATATTAAAATTGTTTTAATTATTTTTTAACAATACTCAAAATTTAACAAGAATGGGAAATAAGGAAGCATGGGATACTTCATACAGTTTTAGTTTTGTAGCAACCTATGAACGCCCATATAAACAATACGATGCTAATTCATATGAAATTAATAGGAAACATCTTAATTTAGAAGTATAACTTATTTGAAAATTAATTGCGATACTTATAAGTTAAAATTTTCAAACAGCTTTGTAAACATTTTCTTGGACAAGAAAAAAAATACGATTAAAACCACTTAAAAACAATTTTTTTTTTTAAAGTACTTTTTCTTCTTTCAATGAACTTTGTTCATATGTTCTTATTTCTACAAATTTTAAACACTTAATCTTAATGCAAATCACAAAAAATGCTGCAGCAAAAATTAAATGATCAAAATTTAAGATATTTTCTTTTAAAAGGCTAAATTAAAAAAATATATATATAATGAATTGTCAAAAGAATATCAAAAATCACCTCATGGCTAAGGCACTTGTCAACAATCATAACAAAGAAATTCATGTTTTCATCTTGATTTGGCGAGATCAACAAATTTGAACAAACTGAAAGAATAAAATATTTTCAATCAAACAGCAATCAACATATTTTTAAACATAAATGGTGTAATATATATTTAAAATCAAACTATGCAATATTCTTACAACTAGAATTTTTTTTTTTTTTTTTAAACATCTCATGTCAACTTATTACAGTCAAGACTTGCAACTCAATTCTTATGCCAACTATAACTAAAATTTGAGCTGCAGTAGCTTAATCAGCAAAACCAGCAATCGCCTAATTTCACGGAGGGAGGGGTGTTAGCAGGATTGAGGTTCAAGTCTGACAAAGATATATTGTGTTTATGAATGGCAGCTAGGGCATGTAAAATAGGTTTGTGATCACAATGCCCTCCAAGTTCTCAAAAGATACCTCTGGAGGTAACAGGCCAAGTCTGCAGGTCTTCTGCTTAAAAATTATGAGGACCAACTTCAGCAAAATCTCTTCCACCTTACAGGTACTTATCAAACAAAAGGTGCACCCGTTCCTAAGATTTTAGTTACCAGCCCTCAGTTCCTTGACCAAGTGCGACTGCATATTAGCCATGGATCAGTTACATGTAACAGGGACTACAGAGACTGGTATAGGCTTTCCTATAAAAGGGGAATCAGTAACAAAACATTTATTAAAATGGCAAATATTATCTACCATTAGCAACTAAGATGTGGATAACATATTGATATGCATAAATACTGATATCCTTTAAAATAACTAGAATAAAAAGGCTACATGTTTTAACATTGCAATAAATTTTAAACACTTTAAAGTATCCGTCTATGTTCAGAGAACTTTTTTCTTTAAATGTAGAAACTAGTTCATGTTTTTAAATTTTTAGATTTATTTTTTATATTATCATAGAGAATTTCACTTAAAAACTTATTCCTAGTGAAGATGTTATAAAATTTCTAAAAAATTATTTCAATATTTTTTGATGCAACACATTTCTTATATACTGGACTAGTGAATCACCTAAAACCTTTGCTTAATTTACATTTGGTAAAAAATTTTTTTCCTTCAAAATCACACACATTGAATTTTTAACGAATTTTCTTTACTTATATATCTAACTATGAGTGTAACATCATTAAAAATTATCCAAATTTAAAGCTTTTAGGTCATTTCCTAGTAAATACTATCAAAAGCATTCGTAATAATTTTCAATAAAATATTTTAAGAAATTCTTGAGAAATCACATTTTAAATTTCAACATTTCATTAAAAATACTGTTCTGAGCAAAACACATTTGAAGTTTATGAAAGCAATTGTAACTATTATAAAATTAAAATACACGTTTAAAATTCCCCACACTTTCTTACTTCAAAACTTTCTAATTGCCAAGTTGCTAATTATTAAAAATACCATAAAAATGTTTAAACTAATCTTCATGAAAATTTAAAAAGTTTCATCCAAAAAATGCTCTTTAAAAGGCTTTAAATTCATAACTTCTGGTTATGAAGTCACTACTTCCGTTTTGTTTTGACAGCTCTTACTTATGTTTTAACAGCTGTAAATTTTCTTTAAAATGCTGTATAGACAAAACAAAAACAGATTTAGAAGGCTAAAAGTTGGAATTTTACAATACAGAAAAAAAAAAAGATTTTAGGCAAAAAATGACATTTTTAACGTAGACGGATACCTTAAGAAGTTCAAAATAAGAATACACATTATCTGAATTACTGTAACTTTCAACTCTAGGACTTCAAATGTACAGTACTATTCAGAGACAGATCAATAAAATAAAAATACCCCATGAAGTACAATTTTAAAACAGAAAAATATCACTAATAAAAAAAAAGGCTTACTTTTTCCTATCAAGCGAGTTATTTGCCCAGGTAAGTCTCCTTCCACAACTTGTGAAAAGCTATCACCATCCTGCATAGTAGGACTTGGTGGTGCACTTGGTGGATCAGAACAAGAGGTTTCTGATTCACTGCTATTATTGGTAATAGAGTCTGGCACAGATGAAATTCCATCAAAGGCTTTGATTGGAGTCTGTATCATACTTTTGATTTCATTCAAAGCACATCTTATGGTACCTTCACCTTCTTGAATATCCTGCAGGATAACATAAATGCCAAACTGAAATTACAATTACTCAAATCAAACTTTAAAATTCAATGTAATTTGAATGTTTATAAGACTACTGAAATACCCTAATTATATACAAATCAAATAGCTTTTACATACAGTAAGAGCTAAGAATTCCCTTATAGATTAAAAAAAAAATTGACTTTTAGAAGTGGTTATTTTGATTAGGAGTTTCATACATGTTCGTAAAAGTTATTCAATTCAAAAGGCAAACATTTTTGAACTGTCAAATCTTTCTTAGATCAGAGTATGTTGAATTATATTTGACAGGTCAAAATATTTTAGTTTTTTTTTTAAGGTGGGGGGGGTGCAGGGGTGTTAACATGAGGACTTAAAACTGGGACTATGAATAACGGAACACATTCTTATAAGTTTAATTTAAAATGTTAATTCTGTAGAATAGTTGTTATTAAAAAGCAACTCTTGCTTCTTACTAAATATCTTGCTTTATAAAACATTAGTTTCATACTGACCCCATTCAGAAATACTATATGTATGTATGTAAGAGTATTTTTCTAAGTGCAGGATTAAGAAATTACAGATCCTTTTACTTCCTTGTAAAAAAGTATTATAATCGTGGAAAATTACAGCATTCAGGTTTCATAGGAATTATTCATTTTGACCATACCTGAATGAATTTTGAAATGTTCCAGCATTATATTTTGATATAAAAGTTAACTTTACATATCCATTAGACTAGTCCTAAACTGGTTTCGATTTGTTTCATCTTAATATCTTTATACATATGTATTTTGCATAACTGAATGATAGCTGTAAAATATTGAAATTTTGTATTTGTAACATCTAGTTCTTTAATTTGCAATCCATACAGCCGAGGTGGGCAAAAGTTAGTCCACAGGCCAGATCTGGCTCTTTTGCTTACTTTATCTGACCCGTTGATAAATTCTGCATGCAATTTTTTTAATCTCTTATATGCGATTTTGTTAAAAATCAACAGTATTTGAATGCATAGTGTACATATAAATAATAAAAAATATATAAACAGAGAGTATTATAATTTGAACAGCTGAAACCATATCCCTATTTTAATGTATGTAACATAATACTCTCATAAAGTAATAACTACATAAATGTAATAACTGATCAAAATAAAATAATTTGTATCATTAAGATATAAATATCCAAATAAAATCCTTCATTAACTGATTTATTTAATGACCATTAATTTAATATAATGGATCATATTTCTTTTAATTATGTGACATATTTTACTGGGCACAAATTGTTTGCATATACACCTAAGACAATTTATTACTATTATCTTTTATTAACTGTCAAATTTCTGTCTAAATGCTTTAAAATGATAGTGTTTTTGCCAAAAAAATTTCTTGGGCAAGAAAAATCTCCACCCAATACACTCACGCGTGCACAGTGTACATGGTATAGTCCTCCGGCCTGAAAGACATTTTGAAATTTCATTTTGGCCCACACTTCAAAGTATTTGCCCACCCCTGCCATATAGTATATAAAATTAACCATCAACCACAGGTAATGCTTCTAATCTGCAACAATGCTACTTAAAAGATAAAAAAATTTCATTGATACTAATGCATTTGAAGCAAATAAAATGTTTCTAAAGCATTTTTAGAAACAAAATTTACTATTTGTAGAAAACTTTAATATTAGTGTATGTATGAAACAAAGTAACGGAAGTACTGCAACTGAAAAAAATTTTGCTTCGGAATGAAATATTTATAAAACAAAAAGTCAATATAGCAAAGAGTGATGCTGTTGATCTCTGCCAGATGGCAGTACTTAAGTTCTACTCACTGTTACTTGAGAAACAAAATCTACTTAGATTATTGAAGAGAATGTGTAAGTGATAAATTCTGATGACGTAAAATTTATAATAGTAGATATAAGGAAGTAATGTGCTCTCTACATCAGGTTGGTTTGGTTATGGTCTACTTTTTGCAACATGAGGGCTAATGAGACCGGGACCAACAGCTTAACCCTTTCACGAGTGAGTATCCTGGGTTGGAGGTTTTTTTGCTATTAAGCCTAAATTCATGAAATTAAAGTAGCAACGCGTCATTTAATAATGCTGCATAAAGTGTTTAAACGAAATGTGATTTATATTATGTGTTTATAGATACTTTATTTACTTAAGCTCTTTCTTATTTAAATATATTTTTTACACCTTTTTTCATTCTTTACTTACTAATTAATGACTTTTAACATTACAAAACTGAACACTATGTTATTTAAAATTATTTTTTTGTACGAAAAATTTTAAAAACAGATCTACACACAATCCTAAATTACAGTCCTTGCACTTTTATTAACTCATTTACCGTTTTGGAGGACTTTTCCGGGAATGTGAAAAAAGAAGCATCGTCATCTTTGGCAGAAATGTCCTCTTTATTAGAACCAGTGAATTATGAACAGGAAGAACAATCAGAATATATTATAGTAGCACTATTACTACTACTCTAATCTGTTTCAGAATCTAAATCTGAAATATTTTGTGTCATTTCAGCTATTTCAAGCTCAGTTAAACCCTTTCTACACTTTGAAAATCAAACAATAAAAAGAGAAAAAAAGATCAAGTCTGTCAGATTAATTCTCAACTAAAAACTGAACTGCAAACTGAATTACACAACACTTTAGCAAGCAACTCCCCTTCTTACATAAATGTGTGAATTTAAAAAGCCGTCATAAGACATGTCATTCGGAAACATTCCTTTCCTGTGATGTTTATATAATCAAAAACCACGTGTATATATATCATACTACTCTCATATTGAGTACAAGGTTAAATCTACATGTATCTAAAACCATATGGACATACAATGCCATCTTGTGCCAAAACTTATAGTATTTAAAAAGTTCCAGAACACTGGCACAAATATGCGACAGTCGGGGATGAACAAGAAAACGCTCTAGCACGCCAGTGTGTCGGCCAGGAAGTGAGTGTGTTTCTTGCTGGCACATATATATGACAGTAGACGCGAAAGGGTTAAAGCCGATTCCGAACGGCTACAAACATCCATGCCACAGTGGAATTTGAACCCATGAACTCCAGTACCAAAGGCTAGCACCCTAACCAATCGGCCATCATTTGGCTTTACATTGGGTTGGAGTAATGGAAAGTAACTGGAAATATGTGCTGTGTTTAAAATTCTCATTTTAAAGAGTCTTTGCTAAAGCAAAAATACATATATACATAGTAAATTATATTTTGAATTGAAATGAAAATTTTAAACACATCATTAGGCTCAAATATATTACTTAAAATGAGTATTTTGCTCTATGCTGAAAATATTACAAGTATTTAAACTCTGGTCTTTTTGTTAATACATACATTTATATATTTCAATACTTTACTATCATATAAACAAAACAAAAAGAAAACACTTTTAGATCTAGTAAATTGAAAATATCTATAACAAAAATTTTTACTTTTTCCAAGCTCTTCAGATTTCCTTGCCTTTCTCTTAATTTTTGAATACTTAATACAATCTTGTGACGAGCACCCTTTGTAATATTCTAGAACACAAATAGTAAATGAATAATTACAATTACATTAAAAGGAGTTAAATCTACACAAGAATCATGTCTTAAAAATGAAAATTACCATTTTTTCTAATTTTTCTTCTGTAATTGACATCATTTCTTCATATGTCATATTTTTGAAGATATAAGAATATTTGTGTAACCTCAAGCCTTTAAGCCAACTTGGAACATCTGAAATATTTAAAGATGAATTTAAAAGCATGCAACATTCTAGTATACTTATAGATTTTCACCTTTAAATTCACTATAAAAATATCTACTTAAAAAGCAAATTTATTTTCCCATTTTATTGTATGTAATTGGTTTGAGATTTCACTCCTTTGAAATCTTTACATTAACTTCAGGAAACTTTCAGGTCAATATACATTAAAATACTTCTACAATACAGATTTTTCGAAATCTGTCTAGCACCTGATACCACACAACATGCTGTCTGCCCTAATGTATATAAGGTGGCCTATTTTGGTGCATTATACAATTTTAAATACATGTAACAAAAAATTGATATAATGCAAAATAAAAGTGGCATAGCAGAAGGAGAGATGTGGGAGTGGCAACTCTCCCATAAGGTTTGGTTTGATTTGATTTGGAGAGTTATGGTCTAGTTTTTTCAACATGACTGCTAATGAGACCAGGACCTAGTACTTAAAGCAGATTCTGATAGGCTACAAACATCCATGTCACTGTGGGATTCGAACCCATGAACTCTTGTTCTGAAGGTCAGTTACCGTAACCATCCAGCCCTCATTTGGCTCTCCCTTAAGGATATATATATATATATATGTGCGTGTGTGTGTGTGTTATATTTAAGGCCTGCTCTATAAATTGAGATAGAAATTATCAGGGGTGAGTAGTTTTACGAGTTCCTGCAACAATTTTAGTGATACAGACTTATTAAACTTTTATAAAACACAGGTTTTTGTCCATACAAAACTAAATGATTTTTTTTTTTTGGGTTAAAAAACCAACTGTTGTGAAAAGTGGCAGATAGAAAATTAAGATAGCATTTATTTTAATGTTAGTTTTGTGAGACTAAAAAGAATTGATTCTGGACATTCCTTCAAATCTGAGATTTTATGGCTGGGAAATTAGATATAAAAGAATGAAAAGGGAAAAATGAAAATTTTAGATAGTAATTTCAGGTATAATAATTGATATATTACTTATATGTGTGTGCATGAGACTTCTGTTTAAAAAGCTTAATAGTTATTTAAATTCTCATGACCAAATCTTAACTCCAATCATATAGACTAATTCATTCTGTTATACAAACAAAACTTAAGATTCTCATGTTAGACTACAAAAGAACACTCCCTTCCAACCCATAAAACTTCTGATAGCAATTCTCTTGAAATATATTCAGCTATTTTGTTGTATCTATTATCTATATCTATAGTTGTGCAAGCGTAATAAAAGTATACTCATTTCTTTCTGTAAATAAAATAAGGAATAAGAATAACCAGTTCATTTATCAATATAGTTCCATTTTAGTTATAAGATTAAATTTTAAATACCCACCTTTCATTCCAGTTCCATCCTGACTAAAAACATCTTTTTCGTCTTTCTGGCCATCACTACCACTGCCAGAAGAAGTTACACTACTCTGGGGAGAAAGGGGTGCATGATCAGCTCGCAGATTAGACTGGTTGAAGGGCAAGTTTTCTTGATCTAAATTAGCATTGGACGATGAAGGAGAACAGCTGCTTTGAGCTATCACATTACCAGGAGGTGTCAGACTGCTACTCCGTTTGACTCGTGAATGAAGCATAGGTAAAGTTTGAGTACCATCTGGAATTAAAAACATTTTAAATTGGTACTTCCTGTATTTATATGTAACAGAAATTTATGGTAAGTTTTAGAAAGTACTTTATCCATAAGTGATAATATTTAAAGGCTATTTTCTAAATTTATAAAACATACTGAATTGTTATTAAGGTCATTAATTCCTTGACACACAGTAATTACACTGCTAAACTATATTATTTTCTTATTTTCAAAAGTATATGAATACTTTTCATTGTTTTTAACTCTTAAAGCTAGCAACAGGTGGCAGCACTAATAACTCTTTGTAATATATGTGTTTAAACTTATTTTAAATGAAAAAGTAAATTTTCCTTCCTTATGGCCCTTTTACCCTTAACCTCCCTTAAACTTTGTTTACCAAAACATTTTCCTCACTATTTATTTATACAATTTTAATAATTCCTTTTCTCCCAATAATACTTTTAAAAGAAAGTAACAAAAAAAAAATATAAGATTTTGACACAAATTTTTGGAGAATTCAATATGATCCTAAATATTGATGACATGTAAAAAAGTATTTCATAATTAATAATAGGGTCATAATAGGATCTCATTTTTAGTAATGAGGATTCAAATCTAACAAAACAGAACTCTGAAATTCAGGTAACACTAGACAAAGGCCCCTGACTAGTTAGCAATAAAAGATAAAGCCGATAGAAGTGAACAGATCAAAGACTTTTATAACAGATTAGGTTAGAATAAGAATGTTTGAATTGACAGTTCTGGCCTGCAACAAACTGCAGGAAGATTAAAAAGGTTAGTTTTCACAAACTTTATACCTTATGAAAATTAGTACACTCTTGCCTATATCAATGACATGAATTTAAGACAGACCTTTTAAATTACTATCTATAGTTTAGTATTTAATTTAGAATTTTATGTAACAATTATAAACAGGAAGGTAGCACTACCAAGTTAAAATTCTTAATAGCAAAATTTCTACAAGTTACAAAATTTATGGACTTGACTGTAATAACCAACATTTGAGCTGCAGTAGCGTAGTCAGCAAAACCAGCAATCTCCTAACTTGGGAGAGGGAAGGGGGTTAGCAGGATTGAGGTTCAAGTCAAAGATAATTTGTATTTATGAATGGTAGCTAGGGTATGTAAAATAGGTTTGTGATCAGAATGTCCTCAAAAAATACCTCTAGAGGTAAAAGGCCAAGTCTGGAGGTCTTCTGCTGGTAAATTACGAGGACCAACTTGAGCAAAATCTTTTCTACCCTAGTGGTACTTATCAAACAAAAGGTACACCCATTCATAAGATTTTAGCTACCAGCTCTCATAGTTCTTTGATCAAGTGCGACTGCATATTAGCCAAGGACCAGATGAATTATTTTTTTTCTTTTTAAATTTTGTAACTGGTTGAAATTTTACCTAATTTTTTAACATTTTGTTAATTTCAGTGTGTTAAATATTCATTTACATGCAAGTACAGATAATATTAGTTTCCCATTTTAATATAAAGTTTCAAATGACAAATGTCAAAACCAACACAAGATAATACTAATAAGGAAAGACTATATATATTGACAGCAATTTGCACTTTAAATTTGATTTGGTTTGGAGCGTTACGGTCTACTATTTTGCACACGAGGGCTAGTGAGAATGGGACCTACAGTTTAAAGCTAATTCTAAACGACAACAAACATCCATGCCAGCAGCGGGATTCGAACCTGCGAACTCCAGTTTTGAAGAGCAGCGCTCTACCATTCGACCATAGTTCGGCTCATTTTAAAACATTTATAATTAGTTTAATGACAATGCTGAACAGGTTAAATCAGTTTATTATGTATCAGTATACATAAACTGCCAGACAAAAGTTAAAATAAACTTAATAGATTTACAGGAAAATTCTAGACAAGTTCTCAGGGCAGATTAAAATATTTAGTGACCTTCCAATAGTTTTTCTAATAAATTAATGTATCATTCCTTAACACTGACTGTCAAATATTAAATGGTCAAACAATTGCATCATACACAGAATCTAAGTTTTTTCTTGATAATAAAAGAAATGTTTACAAAGTTAAAATATTTGGTTATAGAAATAAAGAGTAAAATAAAACAATATTTACATAAGCTTTAACAGAGCACCAATATATTAATTACAAAATCAGCCATAAAAGATAAGCAAGAGAGTTAAAATTTTTTTTAGCATACACACAGAAATTTCTTAAAAAGGTATGTCCTTCTGAGAAAGAATGAACAAGCCCTTTAATATAAATTAGTTTAAATAAAATTTAATATACGGAATAACTTATGAAATTAATATTTTGAAATAATGTAATAAAGAACCATAAAAACATTAGTAAAATGATGAAGTTTTTACAACCAAAATTCTATAAGTATACAGAAAGGACCAGAACAATGTGCTAAAAATTGTTCATTACACAAACTTTCCTTAAGATATATTAGGCTTTTAATTAGTTGTATAATGAAATCTTCACACAGTGAAATAAACCGCTTATTTTTCAAGAATTTACATACTATAAAGTTAGAAGTAACATTTATTCTACAAATATCAATTATGTTATTTAAGACTTGCTCCAGGGAAGAGGAGGGAGATTCAGTATTTCAATGCAAGTGCAATTAGTAATAAAAATTCTAAAAAGGCCACATATCACAGAATAAGTCACAACTCAGCAATTAATGATAAATGAAATATATTGAAGTAATAAGAAATAAAAACAGGTGGATAATGAATTAAGAGATGACTGTGATCTTAGAGTAAGAAATATATTTTTCATGGCCACAGGTGCATGCTTTACTAACATTTTTGTATAATGGAAATGAAAGGCACCTTGTCTATTAAAATAAATTTGAGATTTTAACATTTGTATAGGATGTTTACCTCTATTATGTGATAAAAAAAACTCCTTCCTTTCTTAAAATTAAGGGAGGTTGAATAATTCTGGTAAAACAAAAATAACCATATTGCAATAAAACCTTCAGGAAAAAACTTTTTACTATTTTCAAATGTTTACATGGCATTAAGTCTTCCATTAATTTTTTTTTATAGTTAGAACTTAAAAAAAATTGTAATGTAACTAGAAATAGAAATTTCTTCCTATAATGCACAAAACTTTATTGCTTTGTAAATTATCTACAAGAATCTCATTTTTTAAAATTTTTACAAATTTTCATGATTCTGATCATTATTATATTTTGTACAGATGCCCCTGTCCACAAAAGTATTTTTGTTTTCTATCCATAAACTCTACTCTAGTTATTGTGCTATGAACTCACGAATCCACCTTTCTATCTATTCTGTTATTTGTTTATTTTTTTTGCTCGTTGCCATTTTTGTGTTTACTGATAAAGACCTCTGGAGTGAAGGGCTTTGCCCATATGGTCCAGTTGCTTCATCGCCTTCAAAGCCTACAAAGATCGGATCAGTCAAAAATAGTCACTGCTTAGGAGAACAGAACAGGATTGAAATTTTACAGTAACTTTAACCTGAATTTCCATTCAAAAGCTACATTTAACTACAGTAGCTCTCATATTATCAAAACATTTGTTCAAGCATAGCCAAATATTTATATAGAAAGTAAGTTTTTTAATGCCTTCTGAAAAGAATCCCCATCCAACAACCTATAAACAGTCTTAGGTTACAGACTTCAACCTTGTTCTATTACTTGCATCACTTTGAAATTTCTATCATGAGACCAAAAATATAGAAGTCACAGGCCTATAAGAATTATTTTAGACTTTTAGTCTAAATTTTTAGGAAGTTAACACATTTATATTGCTACCTGCAGTAATTTTGATAGATTTCAGAGCACCTTACATCACTTCGAAAAGAATGAAATTGTTTAAAATTAATCACTGCATGCATTTCCAATTTAGATGCTACTTGCAGTTGATCTATGTTTATGACCGATTATCAGACAACTATAAAACTGCCAGATAAAAAGCTACTATGTCTTGCAATACAGATAAATGTCCAAAATGTTACTTTAAAGTTTCTTCAAAATACCCTTTTATTAGAAACTTTTACAAAGGAGAACAACTTTTCATATTAACTACATATGTTATGAAGAACAATTTGGTTTAAGAGATCTTTAAAAATTCATCAGAAAGACAAGCTTACACATCAAAATATATGGTAGGTTGGTTGGTTGGAATTAAGTGGCACTAATTCCTGAAAGGACAAACTGTGCCAAAAGAGACAAAAATAAAAATCAAAGTAACCGATAAAAAAAGGAAAACACAGGAGAAAGGAATTTTGAGGCTGAAATAGAAGGAACAGTAAATTAAACGTTAAAAGCACAAAATCAAACAAATGGAGATAGTAAAATCACAAATATATACAAGATGATTATAACACAAGAAAATTAAAAAACAAAACTGAAAATTGAGAAATTGAAAATTAATAATTATAAAATGAAAATAAAGATTAACGTACAAAATAAAAATCACAGCATTCAGATTTCATAATAAAAACCCGTACAGCGAAGAAAGGGAAACAAGCCTGGATGTGGCGTTTCACCGATGATTGTGTCAAGATTCGGCGATGAATTTTTAAAGAATTTTATATACATTGATTTGAGACAACAACAGGATGACAAAATGTGTGCGACTGTGTAAGGTGTTTTACAATACACACTGTGGAGGATCTTTACCCAGCAAGAGATGGGCATGGGTGAGTTTGAATGACCCACTCATATACGAGTGAGTATTACATCATGTCTCCTAGAAGGGAGTTGGGGCCACTTGGTTAATTTTTAATTTTACTTATCGCAATTTATTTGATGACACGTTATTCCAACAGTTCAGCCATTCAGCATGTATTAATTCTTTGATGTAATTTTTTAAGTCAGAATAAGGAATACCAGAATTAATGTAATTAGTAGCAGATTTTGCAGCTTTATCTAGAAGTTCATTGCCTTTGATGCTGACGTGAGAGGGAATCCAGCTGAAAATTAATGAGAATCCCATGGATGTAAGGTTAATTATTGCAGAAAGAATTTTCAAAATGAGAGGGTTCTTAGTATCAGGAGAGAACAAAGAATGTAAAACACTTCGAGAATTTGTAAATAATGAAATTTTTACTATTATGATGCATCATAATAGTAAAAAAGCTAGTTTCCTATAAAGCCTTCAATATGGCAAAGGCTTCAGCAGAAGAGATGGACAATTTGGGATTAATTTGTAGCTATAGATATTTTTCTGGATAACATAGGCACAGCTGACATAGTTTGTGGATTTGGAACCACCAGTGTAAACAGGAGTGTAGGTTTTAAAATATTGCTTGTGATTTTCAAAAATTTGTTGATAAATAGTATCAGGAGTTTAATCAAATGAGTTAAAAGGGTTAATAACAGAAAAGTTAGGGGTGTACCAGCATCAAAATATATGAATTTAACATTAAAATATCTTATTGTAATACAGATATGATCTACTTACCAGGATGAGATGACAAGTTACTTGAATTCAAACCATGCAAGTTCATGTAATGACTACCAACACCTGAAGGCAGGCTATTGCTGCCTAAATTGCTTAAAACTGAGTAACCACCAATATCCAATGAAGCACTACCATTCATAGGCATGAGATTTCTTGGTTGCCACAGATCTAGCCTAGGAATACCATTATTATATTGACCATTTCCAAAAGAATCTATAGTCGGTGATTGCTGCAAAGGTCCATTTGTAGCACTGAGTATAACACCATTTGAGTAACCCTGTACAGGTGGATAGACAGGACTGTTGTGAATCCTGTCTTCCAATTGTCGTAACCACTGAGTTAAGGAGCAACGGTCTTCAGAGGATATGGCTGGATGGATCAATGAGTATGAAAGGAGTTGTCGACTTTCTTCAATGTGGACACTGTGTCGAATAGAATGTGCCAAAATTTTAGGGATAAGTTCGAGGTATTGTGCTTTAGCTTCTTCATTTCCAGGCCTCAGTAAAGGAAGATGAGAAAGAAGTTGGGCAACTGCTGTCTCTTTGCTCTCAGCACTCAGGTTACTGATGAACACTAAAAAAAGAACAAGATATTTAAGAATTTTAAATTTATAATTAATTTTTAAGTACACAATTTTTAACAAGATATTACAAAGTTAACTTCTCAAACACTATGAATTTGATTAAAAATAACTTGTAAAGTTGGTGAGGAGCACTTTGGTTAGCTTTTTGGCTACACAAATGATTAAAATCTGAGAACTACTACTGTAAGACAAGAACAAATATCTACCCACATGCCAGCAGTCAATCCAAACACACATGTCATCTAATACCCATACTTTTAATACACTATTCCCCACCAACTGCCGAGAAGTAACTTTGAGGGCATAGCAGCTATATTGGATACAAATGGTATATGAATGCCCTGCTACTGAAATTATGCTCTACCTGCTTAAGGTATCTGCCTGCAATCTGAGAACTTTTTTCTTTAAACGTAGAAACTAGTTCATATTTTTACATTTTTAGATTTATTTTTTATATTATCATAGAGAATTGCACTTAAAAAATTTATTCCTGGAGAAGTTTTTATAAAATTTCTAATAAATGAAGAAAATTAAGTAAAAAAAAAATTGGATTTCAAAAAGGTCCAATTTTTTAATAAATTATTTTATTATTTTCTGATGCAACACATTTCTTATACACTGGACTAGTGAATCGCCTATAATCTTTGCTTAATTTACATTTGGTAAAAAATTTTGGTGCTTCAAAATCATACACATTGAAATTTTAACAAATTTTCATTACCTTATATTTAACTGCGAGTGTAACATTATTAAAAATCATCCAAATTTAAAACTTTCAGGTCATTCACTAGTGAATACTATCAAAAGCATTCATAATAATTTTCAACAAAATATTTTAAGAACTTTTTGAGGAATCACATTTCAAGTGTCAACATTTTATTAAAAATACCGTTCTGAGAAAAACGCATTTGAAAAGTATGAAAGCAACTTTAATTGTTAAAAAATTATAATACATGTTTAAAATTTCCCACACTTTCTTACTTCAAAACTTTCTAATTGACAAGTTGCTAATTATTAAAAATACTAGAAAAATGTTTAAACTAATCTTCATGAAAAATTTGTCCAAAAAATGCTCTTAAAGGGCTTTAAATTCACAACTTCTTAAACACTTCTTAATTCACAACATGTTTAAACAGCTGTAACTTTTCTTTAAAATGCCGTTGAGACAAAACAAAAACAGATTTAGAAGCCTAAAAGTTGAAATTTTACAATAGAGAAATTTTTTAAAAAAAAAATTGATTTTGGGCAAAAAATGACGTTTTTAATGTAGACGGATACCTTAATCATTTAGCATGTTATATAAGCTTAATTTGTATTAGAGCATTAATATTGTAATAAAAATATTCAAATATTAAACTTTTTTAAAATTTATCAAACTCAAATTTTATATTTTAAGAAGAATTTATACTTTAATTTCAATTTTTCTTCCATATTTTTTAAACACCTACTGAAACATACTTCAAAAGATTAGACTTTCAGATTTATACAATATTAAATGTTTATTTAATTTTTAATGCAAACTATAAAACAAAAGGTTACAAAATTTTAAAATTAAATTTTATGTTCTTTTAGTTAAAAATAGGGAAATATCAGGAGCGAGTTAAGTCCAGTTTGATCCCTCCACCTTCTCCCAGACTAAATCCTTATACCATGTCCACCACCACAAAGAAAATTAAATATCTACTAATTTGTAAGATTGGCGTTTTTATGAGCAGTATTTTATAAGAAGCTTAATTTCAAATGAAACTCATATTCATGGATACGGAAAAAAATAGTTAAGAATTCCTTTTATAAGGACATATGCCTCTATTTTGGACCCCCCCCCCCAATTTTGTTAAAAATGCCCATCCCCCCCAGATTGTTTTGGCTTGTATTTAGAAGTGTCAAATTCTTATTACAGTACTACCTCATACTGATGAATGAAATAGTGTATGCTAATGAGTTTCAAGAACATTAATAGTTTATCACTTTTTAAAAATGATACTATGTAGAAAAAAATATTGGTTACACTTATTAATACTTCACAAGTTACATTGTTAACCAAAAAAAGAGAATGCATTACTTTTCCAATTTTGGCAACACCATCTACCAGATGGCTCTTAAGAACAACTTTGAGAACACAGACCTTTAATTTGTGTTAGAGAACAAGTTATAGCTACTCTCTGAGAGTTTGTATTATTCTGCTGCTTCTTAAATTCCTTTCGATTTTTTTCTCCCATATTTTATCAATATAAGGCGATTTCACGCAGTAGGGAAAATTCTCCAATTATGACAATTCTGGTTTTAGTTTCAAATGGAAGGGCAGTTTATTGTTTGTCTATTGGCTGTTGTAAACATGAAAATGAATGGGAAGGGCGTTATAGTAGTTCGTGACGTTGCGAAAAATTGCCTTATTTTGTCTATAAAAATCCGAATCTCAATAATCCGCAATTTTCTTTTACTTAAATTTTTTTTTTCTAACTGAAAAGAAATATTTCCAATATTTCCAAAACTTAAATATCTGTGGCAGGATGAAATTATGGGTCGCAGCCATTTCTTCCAATCGAGCAAAGCATAGCTAATCGAAAGCGAAATCCTGCATACAGCAGAGAATATCAAAATTCAATTACTCTAAAAGGTGAAAGGTATTTGGAACAAGTCAAACGTAAACCTGAGAGAGAAACGAGGAAATGAAACGACGCGCGCGTTCACTGGCCGTTATGTAGGTGCACACATTATAGATGCTCTCTCGCAGCTGGAAGGGTGAAAACAGAAAATCTGGGTCATTACCCCAGGCGAACGGAGAGCGAGGCGTTCACTCACTAACCCAGTTCAATGAATTCTAGACGTCCACCATCACGTATTATCTTCTGGTCAAGGAGTTACGTTTTACCACATAAATAAACGACAATACTCGTTTCGTGCCCAGCCTTCGGTCTGGGTAGCTGATTCTCAAATGAAGTATATATTTCAAAATTAAGATTTTTATTTTAAAATCAATTATATTTTAAAACAATTTCTTTTAATAAACTTATAAATACACAGCTTGCTGATTTACCTTTATATTGGGATTATTCTGAGAAATTATTTCAGGAGACGGTCGACTCAAATTGGCGAAATAAGACCGAAAATTCGAATTTTCGATTTTAGTGAATAGTGAAAGAATATATCATTAGATATACGGAGCAAAAAGAATTTTTTCATTCCCATCATTTTATCATTACTTACGGGTATAATAAGTTTATTACTTACGGGTATAATAAATTTATTACTTATGGGTATAATAAATTTATTACTTATGGGTATAATAAATTTATTACTTATGGGTACAAGTTTATCATTACTTACGGGTACAAGTTTATCATTACTTATGGGTATAGCAATAATAACTTCAAATGCTGTTTACTCATAAGTAAAATTTTCATGTATTACAAATGTTTAAAGTACTCCAGGCACATTGAAAATAGATCATTGTCTCTGAAATTCCAGTATTATTTACGTTAGAGTTTATAAAATAAAGTCTAGTTGAAACGGGTATGTTTTGATGCATATATGCTAGTTATGCATCTTAATTAACCGCTATAGCTGTTTATTCTGCAAAATATGGGTATCATAATTTTCTTTTTGTTTATATTTTCTATGAATGTTTATGGAAAACTATTTTTTTTGTAAAGTCTAAGGTATACTTAAATTTTTTTTATAATATTTTATGCAAAATTGATGCGCCTGGAGCATTTTCACTTAAGCTAATTATGAAACAATAACTCCAAAACTAATATTTAGCCTTCGAATTTTTAAAATATATATCAATACTACATAGTCAATCTTCAAGGAAATTCATTTAAAAGAAAAAAGTTTGCTCTAACAGGTCCACTGTCGTCTTAAAGGGAACCAAGATACCTACAAAAATATTAAGTCGATCTTTTCAAAGACGATTAGAATTTAGAAATGGTGGTATACAGACTTTTACTATATGCACTGGATGGGGTTTTAGATAAGTGTCGTACACAGATATATTTTGGTATTTACCGCTCCAGGGATAATGTCATTGTACTATACAAGTGTATTATAAAATTTGACAAAAACAATTTCCATTAAAGTAGACTTGGGATTCAATTTCAACTCCTGTACATAGCGAGGGATATTTTAAAAATGAAAGCATCCACAACTTTTCAGGAACGATTTTGTCTAACAATTACATTTCGAATTTTTTTTTTTTTTAAACGGTTGCTTGAATTTGAAACAAATTTGAAGTTTGGAGGATGTGCTCGATAAAATATAGGTAAATTCACTAAACCAGCGAAAGTTTTGTAGAATGGAACATTGTGTTGATAGGACTTCAATCATAAATAGTAGATAGTTTCAATCACAAATTGTAAATAGTCGATCGGCTCTTCAGATCACAAGCATGTTGTGATATTAGTTTGTGTACGTTCTTATTTTAGAAACAACCTATATCGTTATGGCCCGAATGATATGAAAGAAACAAAACCCTTACGTTAGATGACATAATTTCTTCCTTTGTGGTTTGTAAAATTTTACACTGTCTTACGGTCAAAAAGATTGGGCAGCCTTGTTACGTACACAATATATTACATACACAATACAAAGAAGCTCGCTTGAAAATACATCGAAATTAATGATAATGTTAAAGCTTAGCGGAGCGGCGTTGTGATACTTAAATTTCACAAGCTTTATTCACATTTATGGATACATTAAAAAATGGCACAACTCAACTTGTGAAAAATTTTATCGCACTGACGAAATTTGAATATTTGAAAATCGTCTGCTGGAAAATAACATTTTGAAGGCAACTGCAGCAAAAGAAACAATTCAGCAGGCACTCCAATTGGAGATATATCGCTGTTTCCCCTCAAATGAAGAGATAAGAGGACGAGATTTATATAGAGATCACGATGCAAAAAGAAAAAAAGTACGAAATTTATTAATTTCAAAATGCCGGCAGCTAATCTCAGAAATATAACACCAGAGTATGAATAAGCAGTATCCGCAAGACATGCATATCTCACCTCATTAATAACCGAGAGTTAAAAAATGGCAATGCTGTGTAGTTTATAGCTTACTATAATAAGGTTATAAAAAGGTATGGCCTATTTAAAGACGGATCAACGACAAAAGCTTAACCAAAGCATACATTAATTGTATCATTGTAATTCATCATAAACTTGTTTAAAATAAACTAAATACAATGTGAATTCGATTTAAATATTTTGAAAATTTAAATTCAAACAAAAAAAGCTTTACCACTTGTTCTATTTATGTCGAAAGTTCTCAAATTCAAAAGTTCGTAACACCACATTTTATTTTAACGAAAACGAACACTACACAAAACATTAAAAACTAAATCTACGTTTTATCAATGATCGAAATCTAAATCAAAAGGTGAATGTTTCGATGCGTTCTTAATTCATCGCATCCTTCCACACATATCAAAGGTTTATTTTGACAAAAAACTCTTTCGCCGTTGCCAAACGGCAAACCTAAACTTCACGGTCGTGACACCGCTCGATGACGCAAATTTATAAAACTTTCAACTGATTAAAAGGCTTTATCACACGTCGGACTAAACCAAAATAGTTCCACTTTAACAGGAAAAATCTTCGCATAACGAAAATTAATCTCATACCGAACTATCGCTTTTTAAACGCGTAATGTGTGACAGGTAACTTGGTTTGAAGCGATACAGTCAACTTTTTGGCTACGCGAGGGCTAATGAGACCGGAACCTACTGCTTAAAGACAATTCCGAACGGCTGCGAACACCCATGCCATCAGCAGGACTAACCAGTGAACTTCGGTACCGAGGAGTAGCGCCCTTCCAACTCGACCAGGTTGTGTGACGAGGCCTAACAAAGTAAACTACAAAGTAGGAAAGACGTGCGGAAGAATGTCAAGTTATCGCGCAATATTAACGTACAGAAAAGATTGGTATTGCAACATTTTCTGTATTTGAAAAGGGAAAAAAGGGTTAGCCAGTTTCTAAATGGAAAATGACCTTAAAATCCACTTAAATATTACAAGGGAATAGGGCTATAAAATTCGTGAGGCAAAATATTTAAGGAAAACATTTCATTTGACCTATTGAGCGTACGAAAAAAAAAATGCTTGGCTAACCAAGTTTTGATCTAGGAAAAAGTTATAAAATACTTTTTTTATACACCATGGCCTTGATCCGAAAATGTCAAACTAAATAATTAAATAGAAAAGAATTGAGTGTTTTTAAAATTAAGTAGCGTACTTCATTTTCTCACGTTCAGGTCAAACACAAAATCACGATATTGACCTCGATGTGACAAAAAACTAGCCAAACGACGTGTAATGTATAACGATTTAACTTGTCAGGGGTTCATAGTTTAAACGTGCAAAAGTATTTTTTAAAATAAAGTTAGATTAAACTCCAGCTTATTTAGATGAAACTTCTAATTTCTCAAAAGTCATCACAATTTTTTTTCTTATCTTATAGATAATAAAGACTGAAAAAAATCTTTTGGGCAGGTAACATTATGGTTTTTCAAATACATTGGCAAAAGAAATTTCTATTTTTTTTCACCCAAAACCGACATTTTAACACAGTGTTACTTTCAACTAGTTTCGCACTACAGTAGAACCTCTTTTTAACGATCCCACGATACAACAACCCCTTCGTTAGAACGACCATCTTAAAAAGTCCCAATTATTTTACCATAGGAATAATGCTAGTTTTGAATCATTACAACGATCCCAAGCGTATTATTTTTTGTTAGAGCGACCGCCAATTTTAGTTCGCAGAACACATGATCAAGTGGGCTATTTATAAAATTATTGTACTGTGGTGGAACTCCTAGAAACCTGTACTCCTCTGTGTTTGCTTAAAGGACCCTTTCGTCACGTACGACATTGATGTCCAAGTAGATGACACCATACCATAAAAAGTAATCTAATTTCATATATATATATATATATATATATATATATAATATATATATATATAGATAGAGATAGAGATATAGATAGATAAAGAGATATAGATAGAGGGATATATAGATATATATATATAGAGAGAGATAGAGAGATATATAGATATAGATAGAGAGATAGATATAGATAGAGGGATATATATATAGATATATATAGAGATAGAGAGATATATAGATATAGATAGAGAGATAGATATAGATAGAGAGAGATATAGATAGAGAGATATAGATAGAGAGATATAGATAGAGAGAGAGAGAGAGATAGATAGAGAGAGAGATAGATAGAGAGAGAGATAGATAGAGAGAGAGATAGATAGATAGATAGAGAGAGAGATAGATAGATAGAGAGAGAGATAGATAGATAGAGAGAGAGAGAGAGATAGATAGATAGATAGAGAGAGAGATAGATAGAGAGAGAGAGAGAGATAGATAGATAGATAGATAGAGAGAGAGAGATAGATAGATAGAGAGAGATAGATAGATAGATAGATAGAGAGAGATAGATAGATAGATAGATAGATAGAGAGAGAGAGATAGAGATAGAGATATAGATAGATAGAGATATAGAGATAGATAGATAGAGAGAGATAGAGATAGAGATAGAGAGTGAGAGTGAGAGAGATAGAGATGGATTTGGCGACTTTGTTAAGTTAAATACAGATCAAACTATATTTTAGAATATGATCACAACAAACACAAAGAGCAATCTGCGGTCGAGCACGATCCTGGAATCGCGGGGAAATATAGCAACATAGCAGGAGGCCCCAGCACGCGCTTCGGGTTTCCGCCCCAAAGCCGGCAAACATCCGGTGCAAAGAGACACACACACAAACAAAAAAATGTGAAAAAAGGGCGGGGGCCTACGGGACAGATACCGCAAGGCGGGAGACCTTGCCCACGGGGAGAAGCGAACAGCTGGCGCTTGCAGAAGCGGAGGAGGATAAGAAAGGGGAGGAGGGAACACGTTGCTTCCCCCCTCCAACTCTTTGATGATTTGAATGGAGAAAACCGAAGAATGACCACGATCCGCGAATACAGTAGCTGTGTCACCCTCGTCTCGTCTTACTCGACCGCACAAGGATACCGTGTGGTCAAAATTGGCGGTACCGATGTGGGTTAAACCTCAGATAGGTTAGGATTTTAATTTTAGGCATGCTCTAAGAACAGTTTTAAAGGAATCGACGAGCGATATCCGATACTGATGGGTTGGCACGTAGGTGCACATAACCTAAGTGAGCCAAATCCTTTTCGAAGAGTCAAAGAAATTGGGTTGGTTGAAGTTTAATGGCGCGAAATCCTCTAGGGACAAACTGCGCCAAACAAGATGAGGAAATAAACTAAAGACGAAATTTAGAGAAAAAATTTTGACAGAAGATAAAATGCAAAGAAATTGGGTTATAAAGCGTTTGAATCTTTATTAATTCCTGTAAATTTAAATTTATTTTGGAAAATTATAAGTAGGATATTTTCCATCCCATGTGCACTACATTCATATGAAATAACACTTTAACCCTAACAAACTTATTCTGTCGTAGGAAAAATTTATTAACTTTAGTTGTGAATCTCGTACAACACTCATGGCGACGGTGATTTTAAATTTAATTCTGGATTTCCAATACCACTTTGTTATGATTGTTACATTTTATAATTAGCTTTTTAAAATATAACTACGTAAAATTAAGATTCTGTCTAGCTCTATTTATATTTATTGCTAAATTTACACTAACATTCCCCTACGTTTTCCCCAAGCTTCAACGCAATGCAGGGGCCTTAAGTTGCCAAAATCTTTTCCTCGATATACAAATAAAAATGCATCATAAGTACATAAAAAATTAAATATGCTTAGAGTTTTAAATAAAACTTTAATTTTAACAAACAGTTTAAAATGTTAAATATTTAAGCTTAACATTAATTTTTCTTTTTTCAAGGAATTTTAATTTTCAATTGTTTGTAATTTAGTAGCCTTTGTCCCCCCCCCCCCAAATTCCTTCGTGTCTTTTTTTTTTTTTTTTTTTCTTTTTCTTTTTCTCTAAAGCCTTCCAAATCTGGAAACAATTCCAAAATTTGGTTTAAAATATTTTGGCAGGTTTCTCAGCACAAATATGTAGTGAAAATTGTGAAAAGTGATTATTTTTTTTAAAAATAAGGAACTAATTTACCCATATTTTTTTAAACGTGACCAAAACAAGGATCTTACTTGTCATCAGTTTGTTTAGGTGCAAAACTTAAATACGCTAATTGTTTATGTTAATAAACATCAATTCGAACCCCGAGAACTATTCATTGTTTTTATCACCGATATACAAAGTTATTTGCATACAAACCATTACCCAATACCAGGACACTAAATATCACATGTCGAACAGTTATCGAGCTTTTCATTAATAAAATCCCTTTCAAATTCTATTTGTAGTTTTTTTCAACTGAACTGTTCTTACAAAATCATAACCCTTTAATCTGTCAAAATATTAATTGTTCCTCTTTCTAGAATATGAAAAAATGAGTAATTTACAAAATAAAGAGCTCAAATTTCATTTTTTTTTTTTTGTCTAATAAGTTGTGATTTTTATTATAAGAGCAATTCATGTTGAGTACGGCTGGGCCATATATCGTAATATATAGGCATTTCTTTAATACCGCGGTAATGGTATTGAGATTTCAACCCTTCCGACATATCCTTTCAAACGGTATTTCACCCTGGAGCATTATGGTTTATTTTTTTACAACACGAGGGCAAATGCGACCGGGGCCTACTGTTTAAAGTCGATTCCTAAAGCCTAAGAACATTGATGTCACAATGGGATTCGAACTCACGTACTCCGGTACCAAAGATCAGCCTCGTAACTACTCGGCCATCGTTCGGCTCCTTACTGAATTTTAAAAAACGCAACTGAAAAGCGACTTTTCAGTTGAAAAAGTTACCGGAGAACCCTGTTTTGGGGTTTTCCTCGACTTACATAATCTATTTGTAAGTTTCTCCTGCTTCTGATAAATATCTTACATTTCTCCTGATTTTACCTAACCATTTTGCATTTTTCAGACTCTCGAGGATTTGAATTTTATTTTCAACTGAACTGTTCTTACAGAATCTTATAACCCTTTAATCTGACAAAGTATGAATTGTTCCTCTTTCTAGAATAATATAAAAAGGTGAGTAATTTACAAGATGAACTCAAATTTCATTTTTTGTCTAATAAGTTGTGATTTTTTTATAACAACAACTCATGTTGAGTGTGGCTGGGCGATATATCGTAATATATTGGCATTTGTTTAATACCGCGGTAATGGTATTGATATTTCAACCTTTCCGACATACCATTTCAAACGGTATTTTACCTTGGAGCATTATGGTCTATCTATCTATCCATCTATCTATATCTATATCCATCTATCTATATCCATCCATCTATCTATATCCATCCATCCATCTATATCCATCCATCCATCCATCTATATCCATCCATCCATCCATCTATATCTATCCATCCATCCATCTATATCCATCCATCCATCTATATCCATCCATCCATCTATATCCATCCATCCATCTATATCCATCCATCCATCTATATCCATCCATCCATCTATATCCATCCATCCATCTATATCCATCCATCTATATCCATCCATCTATATCCATCCATCTATATCCATCCATCTATATCCATCCATCTATATCTATCCATCCATCCATCTATATCTATCCATCCATCCATCTATATCTATCCATCCATCCATCTATATCTATCCATCCATCCATCTATATCTATCCATCCATCCATCTATATCTATCCATCCATCCATATCCATCCATCTATCTATCTATATCCATCTAAATTCTCTATCTATCTATATCCATCCATCTATCTATATCCATCCATCTATCTATATCCATCCATCTATCTATATCCATCCATCTATCTATATCCATCCATCTATATCCATCCATCTATATCCATCCATCCATCTATATCCATCCATCCATCTATATCCATCCATCCATCTATCTATATCCATCCATCTATCTATATCCATCCATCTATCTATATCCATCCATCTATCTATATCCATCCATCTATCTATATCCATCCATATCTATCCATCCATCCATCCATATCCATCCATCCATCTATCTATCTATATCTATCTATCTATCCATCCATCTATATCTATCTATCCATCCATCTATATCCATCCATCCATCTATATCCATCCATCCATCTATATCCATCCATCCATCTATATCCATCCATCCATCTATATCCATCCATCCATCCATATCTATCCATCCATCTATATCTATTTTTCTTTTTTACAAAACGAGGGCAAATGCGACCAGGGTCTACTGTTTAAAGCCGATTCCTAACGCCCATGAACATTCATGTCACAATGAGATTCGAACTCACGTACTCCGGTACCAAAGATGAGCGTCGTAACTACTCAGCCATCGTTCAACTACTTTCGGAATTTTAAAAAACGCAACTGAAAAAAAAGTGACTTTATAGATGAAAAAGGTGATAGCTGAGAACTGTTTTGGGGTTTTCCTTGACTATTTGTAAAATTACCCCTACTTCTGATAAATATCGTAATACAATTCCCCTGACTTTACTTAACCATTTTGCTTTTTTCAGACTTTCGAGGTCGCTGGGAACCTATAAATTATCCTTTATTTGATGATTGGTATTACCGAGACCAAAAGATTGTATACAAAGCGAATAGTAGCTTATATTTCGCATACATAAAAACTGGGAAGACCCAAGGAAACCCGCTGGAAATATACTTCGGAAGTTTCGAAGGCGGAAAACACGTGAAACATGACGAATGTTTGAGTCACTGAGTAACGTATACAAATAAAGTGATAGTCAGAAATAATGGCCTACGTTAACATAAAAACGCAACGCTTTAACACATTTATAAGGATTAACGTCTTCTTAACACACCATTCTGCATAAATTGTAAAGGCATATCTATCATTGCGTTATGTTGGAGACTAATGGTAACTTACGTAGGGAGAAGGGAGTAAACGGGTTACGTTTGGTTAAAGCTGCAATGCCCATCTGAGCTGGCAAAGGCGGGGTCGGAATTGCATCACACTAGGTCCGATTAAGTTTTACTAAAATAACGCAAGCGTTTTAAAAGCATGATGACGTCATAATACTTATACAATTGTTTTACGGATAATTAAGAGCGCGAAGGTCAACTTTTCGTTTAAAGAGGGCAAATTAAAAACGAAACCTATTGATAGTGAGTGATGTAAAATGGGAGAGGGGAATGCCAAAGTCGGAGGAACCGGAACCTTGCCCGGGGTTGGCGAATTTTAGAGGCGTCAAAGAGGGCAAATTCACAACGATACCGATTGATAGTGAGTGGTGTAAGATTGGGCGGGGGGATGCCAAAGTCGGACTTACAATTTAGAAAAACAAAAAAAGAACATACAATGCAAATATTTTTCTATTTTTCGTTAGAGCAGCAGGTGGTAGAAGATTCCTCTATTCTATTATCCCATTTTCCTGACAAGCTTTTTGGCCAATTGTGTTTAGTTTGTGCACTACGGTATACTTTATGCTACAATACGACTAAAAAGTTTTGGTTTGGTTTATAGTGCTACGGTCTACTTTTTGCAACACGAAGGCTAATGAGTCCGGGACCTACTGTCTAAAGCCGATTCTAAACTGTTATAAATATCATTGCCAGCAGCGGGACTCGAACCCGTGAACTACGGTACCGAAGAGCGGTGGTCTACCATTTGGCCATCGTTCGGCCAGACTTGCGATTGAATGACTTGGTGGACGGACCTCTTCCCTCTCTCCGTGTGTTTAATTTTTTTATAACTAAATTGCGGTACGGGAACTTGAGATTGGAAACAAAGTATCGAACTCCAGAAACTGTCAGAGTACAGGGGCTATCAATCCTGTTTTAAAAATTGCATGTGCGTGTATGTGTGCGTGCATGTGTGTGCGTGTGTAAGGGAATTTCTCAGGGGTTTTCAAAACTTAAATCAAGGACTAAAAATTTCCTCGACCTTTTGCATTCTCCTTTTTAACCCCTAACCTAAATGGACCACTGGGGCTACAGTTTACGCCCTCAGAGAAGGGGCCTGGCCAATTATAAACCTACATGGCCCTTACCGAACAATGTAGGAAATTTCCAAATAAAAAGGAGATACACGCTAGCGGAGACAGATTTTTCTAGAGATATTTTCCCACAGATGTCGACCCAGGTGTTACGTGTCTTGTACATAGAACTTCATGCTAGCTGACCTTTCAGTTTATCCCTATGATGAAGTGGGAACCCGTCCTTCAACGTTATCTTAAGAAAGGTCTTTAGCTGAAAAGGTATCATTTTTATGGCCATGACTGCAACCACCCATCGAGAAGTCCGTCTCATCTATATATATATATATATATATATATAAATGAATTTGTGTCTGTCTATCTGTACTCTATAGACTCAAAAACCATGCAACCAATCGCCGTGAAAATTTGGGAAATTATTAGGTACATCCTGGAAAGGTTTTTGTGAATTTTTAACGTTCGAAATCCATTCCTTCCCCCTTTTTCGAGCATTTCATGTCGTTATTCCAAGCATTATTTTCCCCGTTTAAACTCAAACGATTAATTTTTTAATTTATCGCATCATAACTAAGTGAAAGAAGCAATATTTCTAGCAATGTGACGTCATCCCAAGTAATTGTTTTAAACGCCGTTTTCCTCAGTTAAAAGCAGGAGATAAAAATTTTCAACTTATCGCATAATAAATAGGTGAAAACGATATTTTTTCTATCATTATGACGTCATTCCTTTAAATATTTCATTTATTCATTGTTCATTTTATATTATTTAAACATCGTCTGCGTAGTATTCATTCGATTTGACCTGGAAATTGAGATATAAAGGGATTCACTTTCATTTCTATGTGACGCAAATTATAGCATTTTTATACGAGAACAAATTTTGGATTTAATTCTTGGTTTATTTTTACGTTACAATGAAATGTTTATCAACAATATTCTAACAACGAAAAGTATAAATTTCAATGACTCTCATGGGAAACTAAAAACCTATCATTCGTTATGCATGAAAAAAAAATCTTTGTTTAAAAGCAATATATTAAGTTCACTGTAGGACACACTTGCTAGTTACATATATAAGTAAAAATAAGAAAATGCGATCTTAATAATTAAAAAATTTCATAAAAAAAAGAATGACAGTCGAGAAAGTGTCCAGATTATCAACCTTTCCGAATTTCGAACGTCCGTATCCGAGGCTTTACTGTACAGATATGTTGGTTAGTAATGTCGGCAGAACGAATCGCAGTACTGGCACATTTCGTTCCGTCTCATTCCGCCCACGATACCATTTACCAGAAATTCCGCCAGGATTTGGAATTGAGTCGAGTAATTGCGCGCGAAAGTAGGTTAAAATCGGATGTGTCTGCCGAAAGTGGGTTCTACTGGAGTGGGAGGTGGCGGATTCGGATGTTTTTTTCCTTCCCTCGAAGTACGAGCTTGTATTTCTGGGTGCATTAGGGAGGAGTATTGTTTGTTGTCTAGCTAACCGTATGTTTACAAATCGGGGCACGGGTGTTCTTTAGAACCTGAAGTCGCTGTAATTCAAAATACAATAAAACACGGTTCATTCTCAGGTGGCAGCAGAAAAAAATAAAGCAATATAGGGAATTTTTTAACCCTAATTATGTATGTGTTAACAAGCCATGTAATACATATTTTCCAATGTTTTTTTTGGTACCGTTTACTGTTTTGTTGCACGAAGACTGAGACCGGGACCTACTGCTTCAAACATATTTTAAACGGTTACAAACATTCATACAGCCTATATATGTAATATTAACACCTTGTATGTGTTGGGAAATTAAAAAAAAAAAAAATATATTTTTTTTTTTTCCTTACAACATGACCTTAATAGTTAATGATATGCATCCGATGCGTTTAACTTTCAGTCAGATTTTTTAACAGTGACTGAAAATCACACACACACACAATATATATATATATATATATATATATATAATATATATATATATATATATATATATATATATAATATATAAACTCCTTCAAGCATGATTTTATGACTCATTTTATCTTCTGCAAATAATTCAGCATAATATACATCGCATAATGAAGTTTACGTTGGCGCCTTGGTCAAACCATCGAAAATGTGTCAGGCAGATTCCGAACGGCTACGAACACCTTGTGAAGACTCCCTTTAGCCCGAGCACGCGCCAAAACAGCTGATCTTAGTACACCTGTTTACCAGGACAATAGCGTAGCGTCACAAAGTCTGGGATCTTGACAATCGAACTGAATAGACGAATACGCCCCTGATGGATCTCGTCAATGAATGCTCTGGAATTCCGGAAATAGACAGCCAGCTAATGAGAATTCAGTTAAAAATATCTAACTGTAACTTTTGCTAGAGTTCTCAAGTAACTGGGATTTTAACCGAGAAAATAAACAGTGGCAGAACCGTCACTGACCCCCCCCCCCAGGTATAAAAAGCTTACAATTTTGCGACTCAGGGCTTTTCGTCATTTTTTACGTAGGTGTGTTGACCTCGTGGATTCTTTCGCGTTTTGTTACCGGATCCAGCTTTCTAGTTCGGGAGATTCGTAAAGTCCGCTCCTATAGGGAGCGGCAGAGTCTCGGATACCGAACGGGGGATAAACTGGGTTTGATTGCACCCTGAAAACCTCCCCATTTGTAAGAGATTATCAATTCTCTTGTTTTTCTTTCGACTGCGATTGCCGTAAGGAAGTTTTACCGGCAACCATCCTTTGCAGTTCTAGATGATTTAGAAATTAACGTTCCTTTGTAAATAGCCGTATTTAATCCAGAATTAAAGTGAATTTCCAATTTTATTCTTTGACTTTGATCCATTATTCACGTTACCTCTGATTTGAGAACATTGAAGGCGTCACAACCCATGCTACAAGCGGAGCCAAACGGTGGCCGAAGGGTAGACCGCTGCTCCTTTTCCCATACGTCTTTCCTACTCAGTTTGCTTACTTTGTTAGGTCACACAACATGGTCGAGTGGGTAGGGCGCTGCCTCTCGGTACCAGACTTCGTGGGATCGAACAGTCGTTCGGAATCTACTTTAAGCAGGTTCCGGTCCCATTAGCTCTCGGGTATCAAAACAATAGACCATACAGCTCCAAACCAAATCAAGTCATATGCGGTATTCGAACAAGCGAGCTCCGGTACTGAAGAACAACATATTGTCTCGGCCACCGTTCGGCTCGCTCGAGTTCGTAGAAGGTACTGGCAGCCAAAAGTTCCCACGATTAACATTTTTCGGAGATTAAGTAAAACTTACGTAAAGAGAACTTGCCTCCTTCCTTTGTACACGACTGCTACACATCTGTTACAACGGAGAACGAATATCATAAAATGTGTACGCATATGTGTAATCTATATAATAATAGCCTAAGTTATCTACCCGTCTGTCCTCGAATTTAGGAAGCGGTTGGACCTGGAATGAATAGAAGCATTCATACTGGACATTCATACTTCTTGATGAGTTACGGTTGGCAAAATTCAGAGGAGTAAAGTTCATCTTTGCCTAAACTATTGATCTGATTCTAAAATAAATGGGCATAAATATGCTTCATATCACAGTTAAAATTACTGTTGTCTTTAAAACGTTCGAAATACACCCCTTCCCCCTTTTCGAGCGTTTAATGCCATTATTTCGAGCCCTATTTTCCCCGGTTAATGGCCGAATGGTTAGGGTGCTGATCTTCGGAACCGGAGTTTGTGGGTTCGAGTCCCACTGAGGCATGGATGTTCGTAGCCGTTCGGAATCGGCTTTAAACAGTAGGTCCCGGTCTCATTAGCCCTCGTGTAGCAAAAAGTAGACCGTAGTGCTCCCAACCAACCAACCCCAGTATAAAGCAGGCGATTAAATTTAACTATGTCCCATAATGTATAGGCAAAAATAGCATTTTCTTTTTACTAGCGTTATGACATCATTCTTTTAACGCTCTCATTTAACCATTTCTTATTTTAAATTATATAAATATCGTCTGCATTATTTTCATACGTTTTATCACTGAACTTAGATATGACGTAAATAATTCTTTACATTTGGCTTAAATAATGGATAGGTACATATGCGATAATTTTAAATTTAACCAATTTTTTTTTTTGGTCGAATGGTTAGGGTGCTGGCCTTCGTAGGTTCGAATCCTACTGTGGTATGGATGTTCGTAGCCATTCGGATTCGGCTTTAAGCAGTAGGTCCCGGTCACATTAGCCCTCGTGTTGCAAAAAGTAGACCGTAGCACTCCAAACCAAACCAATTATTTTTGTTGGAAGATATTTCTTAGCCAAAAAACAAACCATCTTTTTAACTGCCTCACAGGGTACTTCACAATTCTGCAAAAATAAATATTTTACTGATCCCGTCATTTGACAGGCTATATACTAGTAAATGCTACATTTGTTATACATAAACTTCGTGAATTCCAAGACGGGCCGCAATAATTTGACTAATAAGCAGCCATTTATGACCACATCTGGAGGAAAGGTTTCGCCAAGATTTGAAAAAAAGGGAAACTTTAAAAATTCAATCTCCAATTAAAAATGGCTCGTAGCGAGCCCATGCTAGTTAAAATTAGATTTCCCCGAGACAGGAAATTTTCGCACAGCAGAACTTCCAATCGAACGATTGAATTCCACTACACCAGCAACGTGGAAGCGCATCTTATCGACGATTCCGTCGTTATCGCAGTAGGCGATCTGCCCGATAGCCTGCTTGCTCACTTATACCAGGAAGCCAATCTGCCAAACACACGCCGGGCTCGGTACAAATATTTGTCCCCAAACTACGGATATAACCACTTCCGATGAAAACGGCGGGGGAAATATAAGGGTGGGGGTGTGGAGCAGATAAAAAGGACGATCTTTTCGAGAGATTCAAAAACACAGGAAGCTTCGACACGCAAATATTTATAGAGGAAGGATCTCAACACGCTAATTATAGATGTCGCACAGTCAAGACTGGCAGACGTTGAACGAATTCAATGTCGACATTCCGGGCCACATTACAAGACATTTCATTTATTTAATAAAAATGCATCTCTAGTTCTGAACAATGCCACTTTCCAATCGTAAGTCAGAATTGTTGTTTTCTTACGGCAGTGGTCGGGAAACTTATTAGCCAAAGAGCCAAATATAAACATAAAAAAAAAAGCCAAATCTGCTTGTTTAGTAAACTTATATTACACTAAATAAGTAGTACACTAAATAAAACTGAATTTCATACTTAATAAATATTAACTAGCCTTATAGCCCATCATATGACGGGATTAGTAAAATGTTTAATATTCCAGAACTGTTAAGTACCCAATGAGGCATGTAAAAAATGGTTTGTTTTTGACTGAGAATTATCTGGTTGACTCAATAATTTATTTATCGTCATACTCCTCTAGAGTCTCCCGATCCTGTGAATGCAGTTTAGAATCACGTTGAATTCATTTAGTCAAACCGTGTGGTTATGTATAATGAACAAACACACAAAAGAACAACTTCTTAATTTCCAAATAAATATAAATCAAAAGTTAGACATTTATTAGTCCTTGAAATAGACTCCTAGACTTATATGAAAAGAATTTGTTGTTAATACCGGTGGTAAAAGTTTCATTGAAGCAAAAAATAATCTATGATTCAATTTAAAATTATCACGTATGCACCTAATCTATTATTTAAGCCAAATATAAAAGAAAATCATTTACGTAATATCTAAGTTCAGTGATAAAAGATATTAAAATAGTGTAGACGATATTTAAATAGTTTAAAATATGAAATGATTCAATGAGATGTTTAAAGGAATGACGTCACAATGCTAGAAAAAATTGTTATTTTTACCTATTTATTAAGTGATAAATGGATAAATTTAATCGGCTGCTCTTAACCGGGGAAAATAGGGCTTGAAATAATGGCATTAAACTCTCGAAAAGGAGGGAAGGGTTGGATTTCGAACGTTTTAAAGACGACAGTATTTTTTGCTGTGATATGAAGCCTATTTATACAAATTTATTTTAGAATCGGATCGATAGTTTAGGAGAAGATAAACTTTATTCGCTTTGAATGGATGCCTCTATCCATTCCAGGTCCAACCGCTTCATAAATTGGAGGACAGACGGACAGATAACTTAGGCTATTATTATATAGAGGATGCGAACAACATGCTTGCATCTCCTTGGAAAGTTTGAGCAAGTCAGGTTTGTATGCTGTTTTTAATTTCATGCATGATTCCAAGTTCTCATCAATAAGACGACTTAGTTTACTCTTCATGCTTGAAAAAGATTGTTCGCATATATATATATGTGTAGAACCAAAAAGGGAAATGTCGAGTCTCGCGCGTCCACGGCTGTTCTTTCCGATGTCTGCACGCCTCGTTTCTGTACCTGCTCGCCTATTGTTACTGGAGCAGGTATCTTGGGTTCGCTAATATGCTTAACTGGCCAACAATTATTGCAGCCACGACTGTTGTTATTTGGTAGACAAACTGGATTTCAAGCTCTAATATTCTCTATCTCCCATTACATAAAATGAATTCCACCAGTCATAATCTTTGTACTACCCCTACTACATACTTTCTGATAACCATCCCTAAATTCTTGGAAAACATGTGCTATCTATTTACACTTATTCAAGGTTCAGACTCTTTCCACAGAAAAAAAATTAAGCACTTTTTAAGCACCTTAATTTTCATTGTACTATAACTGACCTACAGCTAAAGCTTAAAAACTGAAGCTTTTCATGAGCTTTATGATTTGCAAAATGACATTAAATAATATATCAATCAATTTAATAAATTTATTAAACACAATTGTTAATATCTCATGCTTTATGTTAAGACATCTTTCTTGCCTAACAAATTTTAGAACAGGAATAGTATTTATTGATCAAATGCCCCCCCCCCCTCCCTTAAAAAAAAAAAAAAAAAAAAAAAAAAAAAAAAAAAAAAAAAAAAAAAAAAAAAAAAAAAAAAAAAATCTGAAATATTTGTAAAGTTAAGAAAGTACTATCTGTGATGGAAGATCAACAAGTTTCACATTATAGCAACAGTATTTTTACAGCAACATAGATGTAAAATAAGATAATAAAAAGTACTTCTGTATTATAAACAGGTAAATATATTCACACACACACACACAGGGAGACAGAAAAGAAGATGCAGTATCTGCACTAAAAAAGTTTTAATTATGACATACTCAAAACAAGATTCAGGAAATTATCAATGCTATTTTAAAAATGTAACTGAAGAACTATTTCCATTCATAATAGAAGATGAGAACCAAAAAATATAGGAAGGGAGAAAAAATAAGAGACTACATCTAATTTTGAAATTCATTTTTCTTTTCTTCTATACATTTTTTTAATTGGTCTAACTCTTCTTTCTTATCTTTAGCTTTGTTGAATAGAATGACGATTAATTACCAAGGGAAATAAAAATTCAGCAACCGATATTTGGAGAAAAATAAGCACTTTTTGAGCACTCAGAAAAAATTATAAATTTTAAGTCTACGAAAAGAAAATTAAGCACTTTTTAAGGACTTATTAGGGACCTTAAAAATGGATCAACAAAATAAGCACTTTTTAAGGATTTTAAGCACCCGGCTGAACCATGTTATTTGGTATTACTGTGCTGACTGATTCCCAATTCTCGTCTTTAGAATATAGGTTTTAAAAGTGAAAAAAAAATGATTAAAATCAATGATTCTTTCAAAAAATCAGCTGATTTAAATCAATGATTTCTTCCAAAAAAATTGATTTAAATCAATGGTTTTTTTTTTTTCAAAAAAAATCAACTGATTTAAATCAATGATTTTTCAAAAAAACATAATTTGATTTAAATCAAGATTTAAATTATGCCAACCCTGCTAATAACCAATTTTGTTAGTTTAATGGTTAGCATTCTCTCCCCAATCCCTACAGGTATTTTTAGACTACAGGAAGATGGCTGCAATTTAAAGTTTTTTTTTTTAGAACTGTGACAGTGTCAGCAAGCACATGACACGGAGGAACCGATTTACCAAGGGGATGTGATTACGACAAATACCTGAACACCCCCCCCCCAACTCAACTTGGAGTCATGAAAAAGATACGAAGGAAAAAACTGTTTAAAAGAAAAATTCCTGGCTGCTTCAGTTCTTCCTCTTAGAAGGAAAAAGCAAAAATACATCAATGTTTTCTTCCTCTTAACACCATCTCTCACACCGTTTCACTTTTTCACTCTGCGTCCCGCTAAACCTGCTGGAGGGGAACGCTTTCTTCAGCAACAAGTGGAACGCCGTGGAAAGTGGAGAAAGCCCACACTTGGCTGTGCTTAGTGACCCGCTTTCGATTCACTGTCAACGACCGGCACAGTTTTTTTTCCCTTCGCGAGCAGGGCAGATTAGAATCAATATGTGAAACCCCTTTTTCTCTCGCACAAACATACGCACGGAGTGCCAAAAACGGCGACGCCGGGAGCGATTGATTGACTAGGAAGGGAGGAGTTTTTTTTTAAATATTTTTTTTAACGACAGAAAAAGCGAAGCACGGCACTTTCCTTGCCCCGCTCAACCTGTTGCATTTACTTTTCTTTTACCCGAAAGCGCGTTTACTCGGCACGCTTCGTAAGTTGTTAGCGAAACGGGATTAAATACGCTAAGCGAATTGCAAATTGCTCTCGGAAAAACTTTCGATTGCATTCGGGGCGTTCATTAATCCCAGGTTGTTCGCATCTAAGTCACGTGAAGTTTGACTTGTCTGCCGCTTGGTTTTCGGCTGGAGGATAATTCCACAATTCAATACATGCTATTAACGCAAACGTCAACAGGATTAAACATAAAAAGGGTCGGGAATTAAGTCTACCATAATATGCTTATTACAACAGAAAACTCTGCCTATTATAGTCTTTAGAGGAAAATGGGTACGAATCAAGTTAATTACTGCAACTGTAGAAAACTAGCAGACATTTCTAAAACAACGATCGACAAAGCAAGCAAAGATACAGTAATATTTTAGCACACATACTCGTCCAAGATAGCTTTAGCCCAGGGGTGGGCAAAAGTCGGCCCTTTTGCCTACTTTATCCGGCCCGTTGAAAAATCCTGCAATCATGCAAAAATCAAGCAATTTTTTTAATCTCATATGCGATTTTGATTTAAAAACAACAGTATTTGTATGCGTAGTGTGTGTGTGTGTATATATATATCTGGAACAGAAGAATGTTTTAGACTTTTCTATTACACAGGCTTGCAACTGCTGAGGTACTTTCAGAAAGGTGAGATAAGTGACAAATAATACAGAATAAGTGATTAGAAAGTGACTAAACATTGAAAAAAAAAAGCGATTTTTTTCTTCTCTTGATTACAGATGCTATTATTAAGATTTTTCTATTTATTTTAACTCTAAATCAAATGATTCACGCAAGGCATGATTTTAGCGTCAAATACAAAAAAAGGTTAAAAATTTTGTTTAACACAACTGAACATTGCATCAAAATCTATAAATTAGATTTGATTACATACAATGCATTAATTTTCTAATCACAATTTTCTGCATATATTAACGATGTTTTGAAATATGTACATAGCTAGATTAGAGTATCTAAACAAAAATTGTGAAGAAAAAGAAAAAGAGAAATGTGTATTTTGACGTAAGTTACTTTAATATATTAAATGTACATTTCAGTACAAATGTAGATTTCAGGAACTTCTTTACGACTTTTTAACAGGGCTTCGAACCGGAACTGAACCGAAAACCGGAAAAAACCGTTATTTTGGTCGGAACGAAAACCGGAACTGAACCGAAAAAAAATATCGGTTTATTTCGGTTCGATATATCTTTCAGTCATTTTGTTACTGTTACCAACTTATCAATATTTTCCAATTTAACGTCAACTTCATAATTATCATTACATGTATACTGCTTCTCGATTTCCTATTTTGATATTTGTTGAAAGAGCGTTTTTCAGGATTGAAATTTATTCTCCGAGACAACAGAAGTAATCTCAGTGAAACCACGTTAGAAGATATTAATAATTAGAGGCAAATTTTCATATGTTAAATAAATAATATATTTTTTACATAATTATTGCAAGGCCAAGTGCACGAGTCAAACGACGAATGTGGGTAATCATGAACCTAGTTGTCAAATGCGATTTTGATAATGGATAACAATGCCAATGCTCGCCGCTCTTATCGTACCTGCTGTTTGTATCAATTCACATAGTGTACCAATTAAAAAAAGAATAAAATCTTCTAAATTTTGATAGAATTACATTTTTTGTTTACGATAGAATTATATTTTTAGTACAAATAAGAATATACATAAAATGAAATTATTCATTTGGAACTGAAACGAAAACAGTTATTTTTGGCGGAGCGAAAACCGGAACTGAACCGATATTAATTTTTTAGTTGAACCGGAACGAAAACCGGAACAAAAAAAATTACGGTTCGAAGCCCTGCTTTTTAAATCACTAAATTCTGGAAACCATATGACTAATTACATTTTAATAAGAAAAATAAGATTAGAGCATCCCATTTTTGGTCTTTTATTAAAATATTTTGTTATTAATTCAGATTTTCTTTTTTCAACAACAGACTTTTGCTGTGATACACCATGAAAAAAGTGACTGTTTACTTAAAAAAGTGACTAAAAGTGATCAATTGTAAAAAAAGTGACTAAAGGTGAGAAAAGTGACAGAATTGCAAGCCTGATTACATTGAACAAGGAAAATTTAACTGAAATATCTACAAACCCCCATCCCCCATGCTTCGTTCAATTAAAATCTGCATGACTGTTAGCTATTAGGAAAGGGCAGCTGATTTTATTCTTTAAACCTTTTCAGTATACAAAAGATTTGTCAAATAAGAAAAAACTGTTATAAGAAAACTGATAGGAAATCATCACATGATGGCGATCTTGTCAATGGAGAAATTGATCGCGTTCCAATTTAAAAATTAAGGAGTTATTAAGGACCTTTAACAAAAATTAAGTAGTTTTAAGGGCCCTTACAAATGAAAGCTAAAATTAAGGAATTCTTCAGGCAGGGTTGGCAAAAACCCGGGTTTTTTCAGAAAAAATCCAACCCAGTGGGTTTTTTTCAGGGTTTTTCGGGGTTTTATCAGGGTTTTTTCTTTATAATTTATATGCAAGAGGACAGGATATATAATTGTTTTAATAAAATAAATTTAAAATGTTAGTTACTTTTTTAAAGTTAAAAATTTTAAAAATCAATTTTAAATTATGCAGAAGAAATTTTGGAAAGTGATGAGTTGCAAAGCAGAAAAAATTAACTACTAAATGGTGACTTCTGTAAATTTTTAGTAGATTTACAAATATCAATTTCAGCATCTATTGAAAGAATCTTTTCTTCTTTTGGACTAATTTGGTCAAAACTACGAAACAGACTAGGGTGCGATACTGCAAAAAAATTAGTCAAAGTATACAGATCTTTGAAAATATCAGAAGGAGTTGAAAAAGACTGGTAACTTTAAAGAACTAAAAAAAATTAATTTGTCATAGATCAGTATTTAATTAATAATCATATTTATTTAACTTGAATCTATATAAGAGGAAAAATTAAAAACAATTTCATAAAAGTTTAATGATTTATTTAGAATTTTACATACTAATTTAATTTTATATCACTAAATCATTAAAATACCCTCGTTTCAAGATAACAGTTAATCTGTCAATTGTTTATATGAACAAGTTTTTCCCTTATATCGTAACAGCTGATAAAGAAACTTATATCACTGACTGGATAACATTTAGAATAAGTTGTATAAAATATAGAATGTTCTTCTAATTTGTTTATGTTCTTGTAAATATACTCAAGCCCTCTGGGTAATTCTTTTTTAGCCATATTATTTCTTTTAATATTGGCTGAAAGACGTCAGTTTTCATCTTGGCAGAAATACTGGTTGTTTTGATTTTTAATTGTTTCTATAATTTTTTCATTGTGTTTAGACCCCTTCAAATAAAAAAAAAAAAATTCTACGATGAAATATGTAATATACATTATAGATTTAACTCAATATTTCTATTATTAGCTAAATATATGGAATTTTAAATAACGATTTATGAAAAAACCCAATTTTGAAAAAACCCACTTGGGTTTTTTTTTTTTTTTTTTTTTATTTTTTTTTTTTTTTTTGGGGGGGGGGGGGGGGGGGGGGGTTTTTTTTTTAATTTGTGTGTGTGGGTGGTGTTTTTTGTTTTTTTTGTTGTGTGTTGTTGTGTTGTTTTTTTTTTTTTTTTTTTTTTCAAGTGGGTCTTTTTTTTAAAAACCCACCCGGGTTTTTTCGGGTTGGGCAAATCAAGCCAACCCTGTCTTCAGGACTTTTAAGGACCGTGGGAACCCTGTTAAAGTGCTAGGATGTGTGTTAATATATTGTAACTATTAATGTTCATAGAAAATACACACGGAGAGAGCTAGATTACCTCTGTTCACACCCACAATAACTGACTTCAGAGAGCAGCATTAACAGAAGAGGGATGGTTAGAAGAAAGGACTACGGACTAAAGTTGGGAGAGAGCCAGTGCGACTAGAACCCACAGAATCTAGATCTTAGCGCCAGCCACCGATTTCGACCAATTTCATCTGTCGCAGCTTAAGTGCCAGTTGAAAATGGTGAACGTAAACGAGCAGAGTTAACAGCGACCGAAACCTGCACACAGCGAAATCTGACAAGACTGTGCAAATTATCCGAAATTTCTAGGCCGAGCGGCCAGCGTGCGACGTCGAAAACCGCGAGAACGAAAGCAATAAACAAACCGGCAATGTGTCGGAAAAAAAAGGGGGGGGGGAAACAATGATCGACGCTGAAGGCTACATGCAAATTGCAGCGCAGACATTGTTCGGAAACGCAGCCAAGCCGGGTGTGACAGATCGCGTCCCACATTGCGTCACATTTCCAGCCGGTGCACAATTGTCTTAAAATATGCAGGCAGAGAGAGAGAAAAAGATAACTGAGGAAAAGACACTTAAAGGTCGCTTCGCCTCATTTTAAAAGGCAATATGATGGATCCTCAAACTTCTTTGACGCCTCTAAGGAGGTGTTGAATGAAATTCAAATTCCAAATTTTGGGGTAACAATAGTAGAGAGTTGGTAGTAGAAACTGGTTAACCAATCTGTAAAACGAGACACATTCGATAACCACCTATAACCAGTTGGTGGACAGGAACCCGATTTAATTCGACTCTAGTAATAATAGAAGTATATTTTCAAAAGTCTAAAATTCAAACAATGGTCCAGCCATATTGTACAGTATTTAGCGTTTCGAGCTTTCACACCTAGTGGACTTGTGTTCGAATTCAGAGTGACTCTTGGATATGGAGCGTCACTCTTCAATGTTCAACGATTCTAGTATTAGCACATACACAATGGTTTCCCATTTGTAAATCGCAGAGCCTGCAAAAAGGCAAATTTCTAACGAGCTCAGAAGACAGCAAAAGTTTCCCTGGTGGTTTATGAATAACCAGAGCCATTATTTTGCAGGTGGGAAGTTAACCCCTTCGCGACCAACGTCTCGTATACGCGACGCAGCGATTTCACTATTATCAGTCCAGCGTCGCCTCCCCGCGATGATCTCCGGTTAATATTGAGAGACCAGCGTCGTATATGCGTAACAGGAGATCAGAACATTTTAATATTTAAATGCTAGATTTAATTACTAAATGGCGTAAACGACAACGATTTTCACAACGGTCGAATCGCATAGCATTTACGTGGTGGTCCTCAAGCCTAATGTTTAACTAGGGGTAAGTTTCTAGTGTTGCTGCTCTACTGTAGATACAATCTGGTGCAACTGGATTCTATGGGCCGAGCTCTCCATTCCAGAGATTTCTAACAGTAAGCATAAAAATGACTAAGAGAGGAAAAATAAACATCTAAAAGGGGAAAGAAATAGCTACTATTACAGATTCGTGAGTTTATGACAAAAATCTAGAGAGTAGGAAGTTAGGGATAGAGAAACACCTATTTTTATAGACAGGGATATCCGTACTTTGCAGCGACAGATTAAGGCTTTAGAGAAACAGATTCACCTGGACCCGAGAGAATCAAATTTCAGGTATTCGCCTAATAAAATTGTAGGCCAATTGTAGGCAAATAACCCAATGAAATTTCATGGCTGAAAGAATTGAAATAAGTACGATTGCTTGATGTATGGTACTGCAGATACGAGGCCGACGAGGCAGTGGTACAACTGGGTTCTATGGGCTGAGCCCTCTAATTCAGAGACTTCCAACAGTCAGCATAAAAATGACAACGAGCAGAAGATAAAACAGTTAAAAGATGAAAGGAAGATTGATGGATTTGCTAGAAATAACACAAAAATCTAGGGAGGAGAAAGTTTAGGGATAGAATACACAGAATGCTTTTGTGGCCAGGGACATTCGTACATTGAGTACTGTAGATACTCTAAATACATTTGTAAATAGCAACTCGGCGTAGTAAAATGTTAATGGTAGATAACAGTCTTGCTTTTACCTACTAAAGACGCATTTGTTTTGCCCCGTCCTTAGGAAATTGTACTGACCACCTGCCGGTACTCCCATAGCAATTTTCGCTCAAAATGATTGTAAAATAAATCAAATGACAAATATTTTTTGATAAATATAATAAACTAATACAATATTATCTCTATCAACTGTCATGGATTCCACGTGCCTCAGATTCCTTAAAATTTCCCAAATCCTTTACAGTATTCGAGGTTTGGTTTTTTGGGAGAGCTACGGTCTACTTTTTGCAACACGAGAGCTAATGAGACCGGGACCTACTGCTTAAAGCCAATTCCGAACGGCTACGAACCCACGAACTCCAACCGTATCCGAGAAATGGCGACAAATGGCACAAAATTGCCGAACTTTGCGCGGAAGAGGCTATTTGGTGGTTTACAGAGCTACAGTCTACTTTTTTGCAACACGAAGGCTAATGAGACCAGAATCTACTGTTTAAAGCCGATCCCGAATGACTCAAATAACCATGTCACAGTGAGATTCGAACCCACGAACTCCGAAGATCAGAGCTCTAACCATTCGCTCATCGTTCGGCAAGTATCTGAATTGGGAAAATGGTAAATTAAATATTATTGATTGGACGAACTAATTGGTCAAGCCTCATGGAATTTAAATGCCGTTTTTTCTCTTGCCCGAACTCAGGTCGGACATTCCAAAATTGGCGCATTTGCGTTGCCCGAACTGAGTTCGGGCGTCACAGGCAAAGGGTTAAAGAGCTCTCTCGTTGCTTTCGATAATTATTAAGAGTTCAAATAGCCTGGACAGGAGTATCAGATCTCAGACTCAGGATAAACTTATCCCTCAAAGAAATAATGGTACCGAATCTTTTTGAAGATGTTGTGGCAATGAGTTGAAACTAAAAACAAAAAATTCTAGTAAAAAAGTCAATGTGTTGGAAAGGATTATCGATAAAAATATCGATACAATTTTCATTTCGGTCGTAACCGCACTTCCTCCTATGCAAATGTATTTCAACTATGAGCCGTGGTATTAAAGGAGTTTCCCGGTTAGCTCCTTGGCCCTTTTCTGTAACTGTTTGGTACTGCTAAAAATATTGGTTAGTCAGTCAGTCGTAAGGAAATACGACGTAGTATGTCGAAAACTGCTTGCTTTTATTAATACCTTGTTTATATTTTTATCGTTCGAGCTGAATAAACGTTTAATCCATGAAATAGTTTTGGACTGTCTACGTATCTCCACACCACACGCATAACATGACGCTGGGTACTCTGCAAATAAGTTACAATTTACCCCAACAGAATGGTAAGACTGAAGAAAATCGCTAACTAAAAGTAAACGGGTAAAATGAGTTAAATAGTGTAAAAAAAGTTGATTGGTTCTATGGAGTTTTAAAACATCAAATCTTGGGACACAGTGCCAAATAAGCAGTTAAAGCTTGAGAACAAGTTTAAAATCAGCAAGGAAAAAAGGATGTCAGGAGATATGGGCACAAAAGTTTAAAGTAAAAATAAGCAATAGTGTATAAACAAAAAAGTTAAGCCCAATGTACTGAAATACAGGCATAAAGTCCAAAACCTTAAAAAAATTAGAAAGATTCAAATGTGGCGAATCATGAATCAATGAACTCTGAAATATGGAATAAGAGTTAAAATGATGGGCACGATGAACCGGCATGGAAGGTGATGAGCTCAAATACAAGCATAAAATATATCTTTAAGATAATCAGATTAAAATGCGGTGGATCACAAAGTAAAGAATTCAGGCTAATGAGATGAGGGTTGAAACGGCAAACGAGATGATGCCGGAAATTGGGGCACTCTACGAGAATGTGCTCTAGAGTGATTAGGGACATGACAATGTCGACAGATGGGGGCAGGGTCATCAAAGAACAGGTGAAAGTGGGTGGAAAGTATGTTCGAACAATGTTATAGGTCCCTTCTAAAGCAATACAGCGTGTTACAGGCCAAGGCTGACCAAGCAGTTTTTTCCAGCCGTTCCTATCTGCTGCACGACTCCTCCAGTTTTCCTTTTTGACAGCAAGTCCCTCTACTGTCAAGCCACCTAATTGGTGGTCTTCCTTGTTTCCTCTGCCCCATGGAATTAGTGAAAGTGAGCTGTTTTACTGGGTTTATGTCATCGAGTCGGAATAGGTGTCCAAGCCATCGCAGTCGATTGATTATGACTTTAACATGCGGTTGCTTATATTTTTTATAAATTTCAAAATTTAATAAAGATTTCCAAAAATTATTCTCTTGAACTGCACCAAATATTTTCAAGATTTTCCGTTTAAAACTCAGCAATTTATTTTCATGCAATTTGGTTATTGCCCAGTATTCACTTCCATAGAGCAGAATAGGTCGAAGTAGAGTTTTATAGAGTAGGTCCCTTCTAGGAACTAAGAAATTTTTTTCTTTTAAATGCTGTTATAATACAAAATATATAAGTTTTTTTTTTTTTTTTTTTTTTTTTTTTTAATTTTATGGACATGATCATCAAAACTTTCAAACAACTGATTACTATCTTTGCCAACTTAAGTGAACTATTACTCTATTTACTAGTTCTAAGTACAATTGACGAGTCCAAATAGAAATACATTTTGGAAAAGTATTTGGTCAAAAAGTATAACGAAAGTAAACCTCTAAAAATCTCCCCCACAAGCAAAGCAACCACGGGAACAATTGAAAATATTCGTGAGGTCAAATTGCGACTAGCTTAGGGTGAAAAATAAGCTGTAGATACACAAAGCATTCCCATACTTTTTTCTTACGTGAAACATAGTATGAATAAGGCAACAAAGCTTCAGTAATCTTTTACAATGGGAGACAGAGGGAAGATCTCGGATACGAAAGTAAAGACTAGTTTTTATATGAATTTCTGAAAGTTTCAGACACTTTAACAGACATAAAAAGGACAATACGAATACCACCTAACAGAGTTATTTGCTTGTATACGAGGCCGGCAACTCGGCATAACCATTTCGTGTTTTTCCAGCTATTTCTAAATCTATTTTTACGCGACGAGCTTCTTACGTCAAAGCCAGTAGAGAAACCGGGTCGAAATCCGGGTTAAGTCACTCCTCCAGCACTTGTAGTGACGCAATTTCGCACGATTTTAAAAACTCCAGAAAGAGTCTTACCTAATGAATGAGGCGAAGTTACGAAACCAAAACAACACGTTTGGGAACATTTTTTATATACCTGTTGAGCGGGGTGAAAAAGCAAGGATCACATTTCACACAGCACCCTGAATACAGAATGCCTTCTTGGCGGTTAAACAATGGTCTCAGCCCCAGGGATTAAAAACAAAAAATTGGATCAAAGTTTATGAAGTACATCCGTACCAAACATATTACATAACGTCGGAAAGCTCATATCGGACAAACCTTGCAGACAGAAATGGTCGAGAACAGAAACCTGAAATCCTGGAAATTTGAGATTTACGAAACTAGTAATGCTGACGATCGAACTATTCAGCGTTTACCTTTACCAATTTAAAAGTAGAAAATAGTTCAGAGCAAAAGCTTTATTATTCTAAGAACCTTTCGTTTCCTCCCACCACACATTTTGGACTAGACAGGAAAATTGGAAAGTTAGATTGTTCTGAATGCGGTGATCAAATTTTTGATATAAGGTGTATTCAAGTGTAACCGACTACTTAAGGTATCCGTCTACATTAAAACGTCATTTTTTGCCAAAAATCACAATTTTTTATTTCTATTGTAAAATTTCAACTTTTAGGCTTCTAATTCTGATTTTGTTTCGTCTCTACGACATTTTAAAGAAAAGTTACAGCTGTTTAAACATTGGTGACAGCTGTCAAAACAAAACGGAAGTAGCACTTCGGAACCGGAAGTTGCGAATTTTTTGGACAAAAACTTTTTAAATTTTCATGAAGATTAGTTTAAACATTTTTCTAGTATTTTTAATAATTAGCAACTTGGCAATTAGAAAGTGTGGGGAATTTTAAACATGTATTTTAATTTTTTAATAGTTAAAGTTGCTTTTATGAACTTCAAATGCGTTTTTCTCAGAACGGTATTTTCGGTATTTTTTTTTTATAAAATTTTGAAACTTGAAATATGATTTCTCAAAAAGTTCTTAAAATATTTTGTTGAAAATTATTATGAATGTTTTGGATAATATTTACTAGTAAATGACCTAAAAGCTTTAAATTTGGATATTTTTTAATTATGTTACACTCATAGTTAGATGTAAAGGTAATGAAATTCATTAATTTAATGTGTATGATTTTGAAGGACCAAAATTTTTTTTACCAAATGTAAATTAAGCAAAGATTTTAGGTGATTCACTCGTCCAGTGTATAAGAAATGTGTTGCATAAAAAAATTGCAAATAATTTATTAAAAAATTAGACCTTTTGAAAAAAAACCCTAATTTTTTTTATTAAATTTTCTTCATTTATTAGAAATTTTATAAAAACTTTTCCAGGAATAAATTTTTTATGTGCAATTCTGTATGATAATATAAAAATAAATCTAAAAATGTAAAAACATGAACTAGTTTCTACGTTTAAAGAACAGTTCTCCGAACGTAGACGAATACCTTAAGCTGCGAAACCACCTGCTGTTAATAAATAAAAATCACATCTGCTTTTTTAGACTTTAATTTTTCTGTTTTTGACACAAACTATTTCACTCTTAGAAATACGTGTTTAAACAAGGTAAACTCAAGTCTATTTTTCGAAATTATGACCCACCCACCCCGTAAGACTTAGAAATTCTTCAGCTATTTAATTAGCGCAGAATTACTGTTCTCCCATTATAAAAAATTTCAATGTATAACGGACAGTTTTGCAGTTAAACTACATCAAGGAATGCAGACATTTCACTTTTAATAATGTTTATAGATAAGATTTATTTCATTAAATCTTTTCATAGAATTTAAAACATTGACGGACAGTAGGAACAAATTCGAAAATTAACACTATATTTTTGTAATTTTTACAATATTAGAAGTATAATTTTACTCTTTCTGCTAGCATAAACTTAATTTTTATTAATTCAACACCTTTAATTAGGTTGCGGCTATAACCGTTGTGGCGCCAGCAGACTCTAGACACTATTGTAATGGGACGATGGCGGCTATAACAGCAAAAATTTAAAAACGTAAATGACAGGTTTAATGACTCAAATAATTTTTTGTGTGCAATAAAGTATTTTTGGGAAATGTTAGTTCATAGTCAAACAAAAACAAATGACAAAAATTTATAATAATTTCATAATTATTACACATTTACGGTGGGGAAAGCGAAATTCAACCTAAAAAATTATTTGCAAATATGACACCAGGCTTCTACTCGTATGCCGGTAAATGCACATTTGTGCCGCTATAGCAAATGCACATTTGTGCCGATATTAAAAACGACCGTTTCGTTTTGGACGGCCATTGCCGTCATGTCACTTAGCGAACTTCGCTTTGACGGCTATAGTCCGTCATCGTGTTAATAGTACTTCTGAAAGTGTTAAAGCCTATTCCGAAAGGTAATATACATCTATACCAATAAATAGTAGACAGACTTTTCCTGTTAAACACCAGTTTTTAAACTTTTGACTTCCGATTGCCATAATATTCATACTTTTTGGAGACTGGGCTACGAAAGCTCGTGTTTGTTCTCTATATAATCAATAGATACCAATCATAAAGGCGTTTTTTTTCTACAGTTAATGATTTGAAATGAAGTGTTCAGAATCATTGTGGCCGCCAAAACAGAGATTGTGATTTGCAATAAACAGCCGGACTATGAAACTGGAAAAGATGCTTACCTGGATCGTTGGCCTTCTGTTCCTGCACTCGCAGCTCGCCGCAATCTGCGGCGCCCTGGTCGAGTACTAGGGCGAGGAAGCGGGCGTGGGCAGGCCCTAGCTTTTTGATGAGGGAGTACAGGGCCACTGTCTGCTCGCAGTCGTTCCACTGGTCGAACCATCCCGTCATCACGGACAGCTGGTCACGGAAGTGGTGGCTGGACTTCATGGTGCCACCTGAAATCGAAGATTGTAGCTGTTAATATTTCGAAGCATACAGAAACAAACATTTCTTAAACACAGTAGGAAAATAAAAATACAGACAACATCGATTCAAAGATAAGGTTGGACAGCATATGGTTATGAAGCAATATCAGAAATACTACGTCAGATGGAAGATTCAAGAACAGTAAATATCAAACTGTCAGTTCGCAATAATTGAAGCTTTTGTTTTTAAGAAAAGATTTCCATCAATGTGATTTAAATGAGGGATTCCTTAATATGCTAATGAATGTGTAAACTAGTTAACCTCCTGCTGTCCAAGTTTCCCCCCTTTCCCAGTAGTCTGGTCCTAATTTGCGTTAAGTTTACTGTCCACCTAGTAATTTTAATTGAGTTAAAGGTGTCAACAGTAATTCTCAAATTTAAATAGGCGTAGTCACACTGCGTTAAACCACAAATGATCTAACTAAATTTCGTAATACAAACCTATAGGGGTCAAAGCCGGAAATGAGGCAACGAGTATGAAATGAAATGTGTCTTCCACGCCTTTACCACTCACTAGTCCACATCAAATATATATAATATAACAGAACTGTTAAGTTTTATGAATCTATTGGCAACGAGAATGACTACGTGACGAACTGTCATAAAATTTCAGGTAGGCGGTTGGCAACAATGAAGTGGACAGAGCGGTCTGCGATGAGCGGAGATTTTTTTTTTTTTTTTTTTTTTTTTTTGTGAAATGTATCTGTAAATGTGCTGTGTGTAATAAATGTCTGGGTGCTGTGTAAAATGAGTTGCTTGACTTCTACCTTACCACTCGGATCACATGGATTGAATCTTTACTAAACCGATAACGTATTTAGGAAAAAAAAATTAGCGAGTTCTCGAAAGTCTCCCCCCCCCCTCGTCTCATATTTTATGATTACCCCTTTCATAATTCTAATAAACTAAGGTTTTTTTTTCTTTCTTTAAATGAACAGAGTTGCATATTTTAAACAAAATTTTATCTTCTGAAATAAACACTATTAAAAATACGCATAAGCTTCGAATATGTATTTAGTATAACGGTTAGCTAGTCTGAAGACCCATAGTTGCTATTTTGCTACACGAGAGCAAATGGCACCGGTACCTAAACAAAGCAGATTCCGTAAGGCTACGGAATATCAATACCAACAATGGGATTTGACCACGGACTATACTAAAGAGCAGAGTCCTACATATTCATTGTTTGGTGAATATGGAAGATAAAACAGCTCTAAATTGACTGAAATTAATGAATGATTTCAAAACGCATCGATTTATGACCAAATGAACCTACTCCTTACCATTAGTTCCCCTCCAGATATGTTCGAAACCCATAATTTTAATACAACGGGCCAACTTTAAATCTTTAGTCCAATGGAAAACTGTTGCAAAATCATGCACTAAATGGATTAATGCACGTATATCTATCTTGCCTTTAACACTATACAATATACGAACACTATAAAATATACGAAATGCTTTGTTTAAATCATTTGTAATTTGCACCTGAAAGCAAAATCATCAAAACGTTATCGTTGCACACTTTAAATAAATAAGTATCCACGGATAATTACTTCACAGCGTCATTTTTTATAGCAATTTAGTTTTATACAAGTTGGCAAAATGAGATGCAACCGCAGCGACACTATCAAGTGACTATTAGGAGTTCCATGAACTGAAATGAATTACACGCACCAAGCAATCTGACGAGTTTGTATAAAACAATTTTAGAAAAGCTCAACTGCATACATCTATAATACTACGCTTTATTTAACACGCTAAGTCTATTTTAAATGCCTTTTACCCGTTAAAGCTATCCTTACATGAAAACATTTTGCAAGTCAAAATAAACTTAAAGATGAAAACCTCAATATGCAATAAATCATTTTTAATGGAAGCTTATTTCTGCATTTTCTTACTTGAAAATAAAATTTTTAAAATGCTGTTTAGAAATCGTAACGTTACAGAGAAACAGGACAGCGTTCTAGCCAATGTTTAGTAAAATTTTTAAACCTTGTTGATACTCATCGCATTATAAATTCCGTAACTTATTTGAGTTGAAATGACTAATCAAATTAGATGGGTGCAACCATATTGCAATAGAAAAATGTCACAGAGGACATCCGCGTCATAATGACGTCAGAAATCGTCATAACGTGCAGAGAGAATTAATGGTTCCAAAATTCCCTATCTGTCGACTTCTGACGTCATTATGGTGCAAAAGTCACCCGAGACTATTTCCACCGCAATAGATCAATTTGTCGCAACGTCACGAACTACTATAATGCCCTTCCCATTCATTTTCATGTTCACAACAGCCAATAGACAAACAAACTGCGCTTCCGTTTGAAACTAGACAGAATTTTCATAAGTTGAGATGTGCCCTGCTGCGTGCAATCGCCTTATATGGTCCCTAATTTATCATGAGCAAAAAACTGAAAAATCAATGCCAAATACTAAATATTTTATAAGCCCACGCGCATAAAATGTCGATAACTTTCGATATCGGTACATAACGTTAAATTAGATGCCAATAAATCCATCTTTTATATAATTTCAGCATTTAAAAAATATTTAACCACAAGCCCACACTTTCAAATTTTATTTCAGATTATAAATGAATTGTTCCTACGAACGTAGGAGTAAAAATTAAACATCTTCATTTTCAACTAAACGTTTTTCAGCTATGCCCTACAGCGTTCATACACATATTGAAATTTATCTTTACATAGAGTACAGATTGCAAAAGGGAGAGGTGCAAATGTAGCCGTTATTCTGGATACAAGATTTCAGGATTCTACGGATAATCATTTGAGAGTTACGCCCGCACAGCAGCATTATTGAAAATTTATGTAACGTTCAGATTGCAATCTTAAGAAGTAGAATCAGACGTTATTAATGCCTTAAATAGAAGATTTCGACTTATGATCATTTTTCAGTTAAGGTACTAAAGCTAAGCTACATAGTTGAGAAGAGGAAAAGCAATGCTGTACCGTTTTGCACACCACCACAAGTTTGTCGATATCAGACCATGTGCTTTGAATGATACCATATAATAAATTATTAATGCTTTATAACTGACTTGTTTAGTTTGCCAAGTCACAGTATTTCGAAACAGAATTAGAATCCTCTTCATTTTTACTTCAGATTCTGTGTTTACAATTTCAAAAATATCGTTCTAACAATCGCAAAGCATTTCAATTTAAAAAATTGTCAGAAAACTAATTTAATGTTATGAGATCGATTGCGATTGATGCAAAAGTTCTCAAAGCCCCCCCAAAACAACTACATAAGTAAAAGTGTCTTCGTTTACACCTGGCTGGCATCTTTGTTTTGTTCCCCCCGCTATCCAAATTTACGATCGCGGAAACAAGGTTTAATATTTTCCTAGCCATCAAAGGCCCGGAGGACTTGGCAACATCCTGCTTACCTAATCATGTTGCGGTTACGCGAGATGCTTACTTAGAGAAAAGTAATTCAGATTTATGGCCAAGTTATGGTCTTAAGAAGCGTGCGCCTGAAGACTAAGTGTATATATATACCAGCAACTATTTAAAACTGAGAAGGAAAAGTGACAAAGATTTCAATGACTCATTTTCTTTTAAGACGTTCATTCCCTCAACTGGGGTTACATTTTAAGCAACTGCTGTTGATAAAGAATTAGATCAATCAGAATTGGAGCTATTAAATTTTGGAGTTGCTTACTACGTATTTTAACTATCCCTTAACCCTCCGTACAGTGAAATAGACATAACATGACTGCTTTCGTTCGCTCTTATTACTTTGGTTTGGTTTGGAGTGCCACGGTCTACTTCTAGCAACACGAGGGGGCTAATGAGATTGGGACCTACAGCTTAAAGCCGATTCCGAAAGGCTACAAACATCCATGCCATAGCGGGATTCGAACCTAGAAGTCCGGATCCGAAGGCCAGCACTAACCAATCGGCCATCGTTCGGCTCTTATTACTTAGGACTGTCAAAAACTCCTTTTTGGTGGTCCAACTTATTTACACGATATTTCGGTGCCTTTACAGTTGTATCTCCCACTTTGTGAAGTGCAATTAACACATTGTGTGCGGGTATTGTACCGGGAGCGGGCGTTTTGCGCGTTAATTTGGTTAGTTAAATCTCAATAGATCGAAAATTTAAATTTTTAACCAACTATTCGTATTTTATATTGAAATACATAAACAAATATAGAAATATAAAAATAACCATAACATTTTTGTAAGCAAAACATATTTTTTAAGTGGATAAATTTACAGACTTGCAACTGCTCAGGTACTTTCAAAGGTGAGAAAAGTGGCAAATAATACAGAATAAATGACTAAAAAGTGACTAAACATTGAAAAAAAAAAGCGATTTTTTTTCTCCTCTTTATTACAGATGCTATTATTAAGATTTTTCTATTTATTTTAACTCTAAATCAAATGATTCATGCAAGACATGATTTTAGCGTCAAATACAAAAAAGGTAAAAAATTTTGTTTAACACAACTCAACATTGCTTTTTATTCAAGAAAATCTATAAATTAGATTTGAATACATACAATACAGTAATTTTATAATCACAATTTTCTACATATATTAATGATGTTTTGAAATATGTACATAGCTAGATTAGAGTAGCTAGCTAAACAAATTGTGAAGAAAAAGAAAAAGAGAAATGTGTGCTTTGACGTAAATTACTTTAATGTATTAAATGCACATTTCACTACAAATATAGATTTCAGGAAATTCTTTGCGACTTTTTAAAATCACTAAATTCTGGAAACCATGACTAATTACATTTTAATAAAAAAAAAGATTTGAGCATCCCATTTTGGTCTTTTATTTAAATATTTTGTTATTAATTATGATTTTTTTTCAACACTAGACTTTTGCTGTGATACACCAAGAAAAAAGCGACGTTTACTTTAAGTGACTAAAAGTGATCAATTGTAAAAACAGCGACTAAAGGTGAGAAAAGTGACGGAATTGCAAGCCTGAATTTATAATAGTAACGTAAATATGTAAAATCAAATAGAAATAGTAGTATATAGTTTTAATATTTTCCCGTTCTGTGGTTCCGCTTCGACTAATGTAAAAACTAGTTTTTATTGGTCTCAATTTTTCCAGAATCTGTAGTAGACAAGAACATTCGGCTTTGTTTTCCTGCATATACAGTTATTTTTGTACCCACAAACCAAGTTACACTAACCGTACTAGTACGTGACCCCGCGCTCAAGTATCAATCGTCAGAAAACGTACTAGCACGTGTTCCGCATACAATGTGTTAACATCGATTTTGTGAGAACAATGTAACAGAAATCGTCCCATTTGAAGATTAATAATAAATCTTTCCACCCTTAACCCAGGTGTTTATTTCACTGATTACCAATCTGTATCAAGCAAATCTTAGTGCATTTTCGAAAGAACTTTTTCAAAACGCGAAGGTAATTTAAACGAGCAAAACAATGAGGATACCCAAGATGAAAAGCAAAACTATTCTCCCCCCCCAAAAAAAAATAAAACATTTCTTCAATGCTATTGTTTACTTCTAGAACACTAATATTTAAATTCACGGGTATCAAATATTTTAACCAGGCTCTTCAACCCCAATTCGCCTGACGGAGGGTTAAAGCGATAAATAGTTAAGCTACGTTAGAATGAATATTTTGTACGATTTACTAAACTAGATCAAGCGTCAGAAGTTTAGAAAAAAATTAAGAGGCAAAATGTGCAGGTTCTTTTTAGAGAGAAAGCGAAAAAACTATATAAACAGAGGCATTGTCTTATAGCTAATGACTTGTCAAACAAACTTTCCTGTTATTTTTTCTCTACCCCAAATTGTTTCACGGATACTTTGAGAAGAGAAGTGTCGAGTGGAAGCATTCATGTAAAACACTGTCATCTCATTTTAAGCGTCTTATGAAAATTAGCGCAATCTCGCGACTGTATACAATTTTTTTTTTCAATTAATCTACCGTTTAAATCACCATCAATTGTACACAACTACGGACTATCATCTCATCCAAACATTTTTCCTTTCTGCAAACAATATGTAACAGGGAGGGAGTGTGCAATGCAATACGGACCCTTTACAGGATTCTTTTTCAAAGAGGATATTTCCCCCTTCAATTTTCACTTCTTAGCATATTGATACTGCAAGTCTTCCTTACATATTGGTCATTTCGTTAGCGTGCTATAACGACTTTTTTAGTATATAGATGAAAATATAAATTTTAAAAAGGGAAAAATTATAAAGTATATTTAATCTATGAAAGATGTATAAATTAAATATTCACAAATGCTTTAAAACTAAATTTATTGAAATAACACTTTTTAGTGTATACATAAGGCAATTTTAAAAACGTGAAAATTGTAATACTGTTTATCCAATATATTATAAAACAAACATTAGACTTTAGCATGTCCAAAAGTTTCCATACGACTTTGCTATTTTTAAAAATTGTTTGTCGAACTCATTTTAAAAACATTTTAAACTCTTACTGCATTTCACGACTGATAACTCTTCTAATGTTTTATTAGACAAAGATTGTCTGAAATCAGTTCTGTTTTTATTTATTTATGTATTTTTTTATTTGGCTGAATACTTGCATTTTACTTCTTGCTAGTATTATTGACAGTGGAAAGAACAAAACGAGGGATTTGTACGGAATTTAGACTACATCGCTGAAAATCTGAAGAATTAGTTTTCCGATCGGAATATTGGAAACACCGAAAAATCTGAAAATTTCCGAGTATATCGGATTGGTAATGCAGCTCGTTCGTAGCTGCGCAACAGCTGTCTGCTATCAACATTTCTATTTGATTTGCTTACGTTGGATTTCCTTTCATTACTACATAATTCCTGGCTTAGCATTTATTAGTCCTGGTGTTTAATCCCAAGCAATCCCCACTCCCCCTCTCGAAAACTCAAGGTATAGTCTTATATGGTGTGAAGACCCCCTTTGTTCGGAACACTAACGACGGAAATCATCTGAACTCCGGAGCCATTACTCTGGACGTTGCTAGTCGGTTTCGAACGTTCGTTGTGGCGTCACTATAGCCCCGTTTACATGTGCCAGTCATGTACCCTTCTTTTTACCAGGGTAAAGGGATTTTGCTTGGAGGGTCGAAGAAACCCGTTTACATGGTCAATTATTTCTACCCCCATTTCGCCGGGATCGTCGCTAGAAGTCGATTGATCATACGGGACGGCAATCATCTGTAAGCGCAAAGGATGATGGGAAAGGAGAGTAAACTCTGCTATTACCCGGGTAGAAAGGTGGGTTCTTTCTACCCCTCAATTTTTTCCCTAGCTAGGGATAATTCTTGAAAGGGGAGTACAATTCGCGTATCTACCCTGCATTCTACGCTGCTTTTGGCACATGTAAACGGGGCTTTAGGCTATTATTATATATATGTGATAGTTTCTTTTAATTGCAAAACTTCTGATGTAACAGTAGCTAGCGTTCTAGAGTTAAATGTGCGTGACCTAACAGTCGAATGTAAACATATTCAAATTTTTAGAGAAAAGAGAAATCTAATAAAAAGTTAATTAACTCCTACTACTCTATTGTTAATCAGTCATGAACCATCAACATGAAATCCAAATTAGTGTCCAGCTCATCAGTATTGTCAGGTACGAGAATTTTCTTATCAGGTAGCCATTGCGATATAGTATCGTTCTCAACAGGTTCGATACCGGATTCGAATTCCTTTGACGTCAGCTTGATCGTTTTCTGATATAATGTCCGCAAGCTGACGTCACAACGAAGGTTCGAACCGAACCGCAACGTCCAGACTAAGGGCCTAGGTCTGAAACCTTAACTGGAGTTCTCAGGTAACTAGGATCATAACTGACCTCCCAGGTATAAAAAGCCTAGAATTTTTCGACATTTTTTACGCAGTTGTTTAGATATCGTGGAGGCTTGCGTTACTTTTGACCGGAGCCAGCATTTCAGCAATTACGTTCGGGAGACTGGAAAAATCCGCTCATGACACGCTGGCGGCAGGATCCGACACCAAACGGGGGATAGATTGGGTTTCCGTTGAACCCTGGAAAAACCTCCCCATCGTGTGAGATTTTTTACGACTTATCATCGTGGATGTTATCTCAGAACAATCCTTTACACTTCGAAAGGTTTACAGATATTAGAATCCCTTTGTATATAGCCAGTTTTTACTCCAGAAATAAGTAATTTCCAATTCTGTTATGTCCGTGATCCTTCACGCTACCTCTTCACTCGAGAACCTTGAAGGCGTCAGAATGGTATTATGGGGAATATACAGACTAAAAAGAAAAACTCCAGTTAAACAGTATTAGTAACTTATCGAAACATTGCATTTTGTGACAGACGTTCGCAGTACGTATAAAAGATGGTTGGTTGGTTGGTTAGAATTTAGTGGCGCTAATTCCTGAAAGGACAAACTGCGCCAAACAAGACGAAAATAAAAAAAACAAAGTAAGATAAAAAAGAAAATTAACACAGGAGAAAGGAATTTTGAGAATGAAAAAGAGTCCGAAACTAAAAGTTAAAAACGTTAAAAGCACATAAAAATCAAACAAACGGAGATAATAAATTGCAAAATATATACAAGATAGATTAATACATTATAAGAAAATTAAAAAACAAAATTGAAAATTGAGAAATTGAAAAAAAAATTGTTAAATTGAAAATTAAAAATTGAAATAAAGATTAACGTACAAAAAAATCACAGAATTCAGATTTCATAATAAAAACCTGTACAGCGAAGAAAGGGAAACAAGCCTGGATGTGGCGTTTCACCGATGATTGTGTCAAGATTGGGCGATAAATTTTTAAAGAATTTTATATACATTGATTTCAGACAACAACACGATGACAAAATGTGTGCGACTGTGTAAGGTATTTTACAATAAGCACACTGAGGAGGATCTTCACCCAGCAAGAGATGAACATGAGTGAGTCTGCAATGACCCACTCGTAGACGAGTGAGTATTACATCTGTAGTCTCCTAGAAGGTAGTTGGGGCCACTTGGTAATTTTTTAATTTTACTTCTCGCAATTTATTTGACGACACGTTATTCCAACAGTTCTGCCATTTAGCATGTATTAATTCTTTGATGTAATTTTTTAAGTCGGAGTAAGGAATACCAGAATTAATGTAATTAGTAGCAGATTTTGCAGCTTTATCTACAAGTACGTATAAAAGATGTCACAAAAATAAAGCCATTAGTGCAGTTATATAAAAAATCCACACCTGTTTCTCGCCCCTTTAAGTCCGATTTCCTTGAGATTCGGAAATAGATCGAGCGCGGCCGACCTTCAGCGACAGTCAATGCAACGAGTTGCAAGTCGGTTTATCAAAAAAAGAAAGGAGCTGCGCAAACCATGTTAACACATTATTCGTCGTGCCCAAGAGAGCGGAGAAAAACGGAATTGAAATAAGTAGTTCAGAAAGGAGAAGTGGAGAAAGCCACTGCTGCTGCTTCGGTGGAGCCGAAACTGAAAGCACACGAAATTATCGAGCAATGCGTTATTCAGACCGGAAACAGTGTAAAAGGACTTTCCTGCATTTTAGGAAGACATCTTTAAAACAGCCTTGTTCTGTGTGTATTATGGGAAAAAACTCCGTTAAGCTTTCATATCCGATTAGTGTTTCAACCATGGGTGATTCTAAGTGTTAAAAAAATTATGAAAACAATACGCTACTAATTTAAAATTAAAAACTATTAAGGTTAATTTTTGGATGTCTGGATGCTAAATTATATTTGACTTTAAATATTGTGATTTGTCAACCAAATATCAATATATGAATGTTCTAATAAGTATCTTATTATAGAGTTACAAATATAAGTGCGTTCTGTATAAAATACTGTTGAAGCATAATGAAAAGCCGCAGATCGCAAACACCTTTTATTGAAAACACCAAAATAAACAAGAAATACGAGGTACATTGGGCATTTATAGTTTTATTTAAGAAGATCCTGCCTCCAGCCAATCAAATTACAAGCACAAACAAAACTAATTAAACACGGCCAATCAAAACACAACAGGATAACTAAAGAAAACATCGTACGTCTGAGAAAGGTATTACTTATGTACAACAATAATCAGCCAAGTCAAGTATGAGTGCGATTATATATTTCAATAAATACATAAAAAATGTGTGTGGTGTTATCTATAAAATAAAAATTTATTTTCTAAATCAGAATACATAAATTAAATTTTAACATATTGCTTTAAAAAAGAAAATCATAGCATTACTGTTCTGTAGAAAAAGTTGTGGGCGCGGCAGAAAAGAAAAAAAAAGGCGAGAATAGTTACAACTTTCTGATTATCTTCAAGGTTCATTTATATATTTTTTATTTGTAGTGGAAGATAGTTTTAAAAAACTTTTAAATTTTTGGAACAGATTCACGAATTTTCCGAAAATTCAGAAGTTTTCGGATCAGAATCACCCCTGGTTCCAACAGACTGCCCTCAAGAATGGAAAGTTTGGCTATGTTTTTTTTTTTTTTTTTTTTTTTGGGGGGGGGACAACACGAGAGCTAATGAGACCGGGACCTACTGCTTAATGCCGATTTCGAACATACATGCCATAGTGGGATTCAAACCCACGAACTCTGATACAGATGATCAGCGCACTAATCATTTAGCTATCGTTCGGTCCGAGAATAAAAAGAAAATCTTGCAAGACAGTCATACTATACATACTCGACCAGGATAGGTAACGCAACATGATTTTAATTGATCTGGCAATAAAATTTACCATGACATTCCAAAATCTTGAGTCATTAAAACTAAAACATCTATTCTAAACGTAACCTTAAGATACGACAAGGTGAAAATTACAAAAGAATCCTCAAAATAAATGTAACCCTTCAAAGTTTTTACATACCATTAGAACTTTCGTTGTGGGATGCTTGTGGTTTTAAAAATTTACTACAGAAAGTGTTTGTCACGAACTAAGATATGAAAGCTTTAAAATCTTAATTAAAATAAATTAAACTAAAGCTTTAAATATTAATTATATACTCCAAGAGCATTATTTTCTCCCATTCCTTACTAAATATCTCAAATTGTTTACTGGATTACGGTACAAGATTTTATTTTATAATAAAACTTAAGGAGTAGAAATGACGAAAATTCCTTAAAATATTTTACCGATATATGTATTAAAAAAAATTGCATTTCGGACACGCTTAAAATACCTATACTTTATTGCCTATACCAGGGTTGCCAACCTCCAACCAATGGAATCAGGAATCAGCATTGATGAACCTAACCCCCCCTCTCCCCAGTACTTTTCACCCTCTGATAAAAAAAAACATAAAAACACGAAAAATATAAAAATTTTAAGCAATTTACAGTGCACCAGATGAAAAATATATAATTTTCAAAAATACGAATTTAAAACTTAGCAAATGATTTTCATTTTTAACCTTCACGAAACTTAGTAATACATATAGAGGGGGTCTGTTCAAAGAAAAAACTGAGTCCACTTTTGGACTCTTCAGAAAAAATCAATATGAAAAAAAAATGGACCCTTAACAAAAATCTATGTTCTAAAGTGCTTTAGTAAACAAATTTTTACAAAAATATCAAAATTTGAAAACATTTTCATAAAAATAGAAATTAAAAAAAAAAAAAAAAAAAAAAAAAACTGGACACACTTCCTGATAGAAAAAATACAGACTTACCATAAAAATGCAAATTTGTAGACATAGTTCATATACACAAAATAACCGTACAGCAGAAATTATTTAAAAGAAGCAAAGTGAATTTTCCCAAAATAATTTTATTAAGAAATCTCAGTATTTTGGTTTAGGGCCAACAATGTACATTTTTTTCCAGAAGCTAACTGTTCCTTATTAAATTCTTTTGATAACAAAAATTTTCTATTTTTCCGTAATTTTTGCAGCAACGTTCGTAATTCCGTAATCATTAGCTAGAATGCGGAATAATTCCGCAGAATCCGGAATCGTTGGTAACTCTGCTATACTTATTCCTTATATTTTATTACCTATACTTTCGTATACCCAAGAAAAAGAAATTAACTTAGTATGTAGCTTTACAAAGTGCTGGATCAGAAAATAATTGTACTATGTATTAAGCAACAAATGTCCGACTCCAGTTGACAAATGACTAAAATTTTGGACATGTCAAAAATAAGGAAAACTTAAAATCAGAAACAAAAACTTAAAAAGAACCAGATTTTAGAAAAGTAAACGAACGGATTCTGTTTCTGATAATACTGTTGGAGAATTAGGAATAAAATTTGGTCTTTAAACGTTTTAAGGAGTATACAACTCTCCCCCTCGGAACAAACATAGATATAATAGATTAATTAAATCGAAATTTCTTTTAAGACATTACCTAAGAATACGTATTGAATGAAGAAACTGCAACATCAGCAGTACCAACAATAAAAAGCTATTCAACCGCCCAAATAGGTGTTGCCATTCTAAAAGTAATAAACATTAATCATCTCCAAAAACTCTACATACATATATATCCTTGCAAGGTGCAAACCGAATTTCATCAAGCATGGTTGCATCACGATATACGAGATGTACAATTCCCCCCCCCTCAATTTTTCATTAATATGAGGGTTAATCCACACTAATTAATCAGTATCGATCAATTAAGGTGAATAAGTCACCAAGATTAGACTTAGTGCTCTACTATTCACACGTTTATAGATACTAAGAATGGTTTTGTTGGGTTGAAGCAAACAGTGGATAGAATCCCATATATAAACTTTTCTTTCCATATCCAGCAGACAAGTTTCAGGTATTAGTTTCGGCGTGGATAAATATTTCTGGTAGATTGGTTTAGTAGATTTTAAAATTCATTAGTTCTTAGGGGCATTAAGAGAAAAACCGTCAATTTAACCGTTCAACTTTTACCGTATCCATAATATCTGTATAAATAGTTTTTCCTCCCCATCGGAGAGGGAAGGAGGAAGAAAAAATCTCCTGTTAGGGAAAAAGGTCTAAAGTTAGGACATCCCAGAATCTCGAGCACAGAATGTTCACGTTTCCACAGACGGGAAGATTACCACATAATCTAAGTATTCACACAAATAATTATCCCTCCTCCTTGGTCTTGGTATAGGATCATTCCCACTGTGCTTTATTATTTACTAGCAAGTGTGCCCGTACTTCGCTACGGTGAGCTGAATATATTACTTTTAAACAAAAGATTTTTTTTTCGTGCATAACAAATGATATTTTTATTTTCCCCACGAGAGTCACTGAAATGTGTACTTTTCGTTGTTAGAATATTGTTGATAAACCATTTCATTGTAACGTAAATACTAACCGAGAATTAAATTCAAAATTAGTTCTTACTTAAAAATGCTATAATTTGCGTCACATACAAATGAAAGTTAATCACTTAATATCTCAATTTCCAGGTCAAATCGAACTGATACTACGCAGACGATGTTTCAATAATATAAAATAAGAAATGAATAAATGAAATATTTAAAGGGATGACGTCATAATAATAAAAAATATCATTTTCACCTATTTTTTATGTGATAAATTGAAAATTTTAATCTCCTGCTTTTAACCGAGGAAAACTGCGTTTAAAACAATTACTTGGGATGACGTCACATTGCTAGAAATTATTGCTTCTTTCACTTATGATGCGATAAATTAAAAAAATTAATCGTTTGCGTTTAACCGGAGAAAATAATGCTTGGAATAATGATATGAAATGCTCGAAAAAGGGGGAAGGAATGGATTTAGAACGTTAAAAAGGTACAAAAACCTTCCCAGGGATATACCTAAGAATTTTCCAAAATTTTACGGCGATTGGATGCATGGTTTTTGAGTCTCGAGTACAAACAGATACAGACACAAGTTTATATATATATATATATATATATATATATATATATATATATATATATATATATATATATATAGATTGGCTATTTCGGCAATATTTTAGCCAGCTTCAACAGGTATTCAGTTAAATAGGGGTATTTCAGTTCCTGAAATACTGAACCATGTATTTTCCCCCCAAGCAAACGTAGTTTGAAAACATTAACGTCATACCTATAAATAAAACTGCTTTCTTTCATCTGTTATAATAAACCATCTTCATTTAAGAAAAGCATTTCAAAAACACAAGGGGGAGGGGGAAATCAACCACAATCTGATGCACAAACAATTCAAATATAGTATTTCAACCTTAACAATAGAGCAGATTTTCAAGTTTTCAAGGCTAAGTTCGCCCGGCACCGCAAGTCTCGACTCGAAATAGAAAATCAGAAGAACCCGGTGTTAAACACAAGGCAGCACAGCATTGTTAGAATTTTAACGAAGTTTAAAATCAATCTTTTTTCATTTAGAGAGACTAGCTAAGAAAAAAAAATTGAGACGTGGGCTTTATCTTCCCCCGCAACTGGTGATTGGCAAAAAGGATTCAATTCAAAGGAGATGACGCCTTTCATAGAATGAAAATGTTTAAATTTAAATCTTTATTTTTTAAAAAAAAAGGTTAATTAATCTCAGTGCCTTTAAAAAGAAAAAATGTTTAGAGGGAAAACTACAGACTGAATAGCTCTGAAAACACGTGATAACAGTCCTTGGATAATACGAGCCGTTTTCTTCTAAAGTGGTGAAAGTGCATTTTGAGAAAAGGTTGGTTAATGACAGCAATGAATGCTATCTGATATCTTTTTATCTAAACAGTTCCTCCAAAAAATCCTTCAACATTTTCATTGTCAGTATAAATTTACATAATGGAATTACAAACAAACACTCTGAAAGTTGTTAAATCCACATTCCGCGAAGACATTGTTCAAGAATTCTACTACAACTAGCATACAGCCCGTCATATGACGGGATCAGTAAAATTTTTAATTTTACTAAATTGTTAAGTACCTTATAAGGCAGGTGAAAAAAATGGTTTACTTTTCGGCTGAGAGTTATCTTGCAACAAAAAGTAATCGATGATTCAATTTAAAATTATCCCAAATATACCTAATCTATTATTTAAGCCAAATATAAAAGAAAATTATTTACGTCATATCTAAGTTCAGTGATAAAACGAATGAAAATAAGGCATAATTTAAATAATTTAAGAAATGATTCAATGAGATGGTTAAAGGAACGCTAGAAAAATGTTATTTTTACCTATTTGCTGTGTGATAAATTGATAAATTTAATCACCTGCTCTAAACCGGGGAAAATAGGAGTTAAAATAATGTCATTAAAAGCTCGAAAAAAGGTGAAGGGGTGGATTTCGAACGTTTTAAAGTAGACAGTATTTTTCGCTGTGATATGAAGCATATTTATACCAATTTATTTTAGAATCGGATCGATAGTTTAGGAGAAGATAAACATTACTCGCTTTGAATTTTGCTAACTATGGATGCCTCTATCCATTTCAGGTCCAACCGCTTCATAAAATCGAGGACAAACGTACAGATAACTTAGGCTATTATTATATAGGGGATTACACAAAATTGTTTAGTACTCTATCTCATACTTAAATCAATTCATATTTAAAACAAAATAAGCGCATTAACATAGATCTATATATCTCAAATCATCAAAAATACAAAGCCTTAAATATCTCCATACAAACACTTTCACCATTTTGAAAGAATAGGGCTGATTTTGATTGGGCCACGTTTTTATTCAATACAAAAGCAAGGTCTTGCAGCATATCAGTTTTAAAAGTCAACAATTTGGGCGTATACAATTCAAACCAAATGACTTAAATGAATATCAAACTGCTTTTATTGAAAGGTTAAATTGCTAAGCTCAATAGTGCTAGCCAACAGAATAATGACAATCTAAGACAACATAAATTATATGCACTCTTTAAAAAGATACTGCAGTTACGAAACTCATTTCATGAACAAATGCTATTTATTGAAATGAGGTCTCAAGACTAGGTAGCTATGGAGGGAAAATGGAGCACTTACGTAACACTGCTAAATACCGTCTCGCTGGTAATAAAAACTATTCAACTCTTCAAAATCTTTTTCTAGCAAATGTCACCAGAAATTAACAGTTCCTTAAATAGGAGTGCCTGATATTTTTTTCTGCGAACTCAAACATATTCCAGGAATGAAGTGATTGGTTCAGACAATTAGATTATATTTAAATCTAAAAAATAATTTGAGTGAAAAACCGCACGAAACGATGGCAAAAACTTTAAAGTCTTAAAATTTAAAAAACTTAAAGTGAAATTGATAACATACATAGCGAAAAGCGTAAGAACCTTAGAAAAAGTTGGCCTTTCTGAAGACGGCAAACAGTCAAGATTTTAAGTATCAAATTTCTCAATATTAGACTATGGGAGAATCATAAGTGATGAATTACATGAAAGGCTAAACACCCTTTTAGCTATCATAGGAAAGCTGTTTTAACACACCAACTTTAGCTAAACAACACTGAACATATAACACTAGATATATCGCGAAATATTGTTATAACACGCTGAATCGCGATATCGAAAAACATATTTTCAGTTCGACGTATTTCAATGTGGAACTAACACCGATATAGAAAAATCGATTTAAGCTTCTGCTCTGGGCTCCCACGTAAAATAATCTTTTCGATATCCCGATAATAGCGCTTGCGCGATATAGCGTTCTTGAAAGCCCCGTCTCGATTTGCATGGTTCTTTCCGATCACCAAACCTCGTGCTTGATGCAACTTGATCGCCAAATTATCTACATTGTTAAATCGTTTTTTGATATGATTAGTACTAGCACACGATAACTAATCTACGATTTTAATCTACAACGTTAATTTTTAGACTGCGGACACGTGCAGACGTTATTAAAATTTGGAAAAGTTTTTTTTTTTTTTTTTTTTTATTGTATTGTATCCATTTACGTATAAAGCTTTATTACTACCTCGAAACGCAGGCTTAATTTTGTCGCAAAATAATTATAGTCAAGTGGTTATTTAATATTATATTAATTATAAGTGCACACAGAATAAATTTAAATGTTTGACTAGTTTATATTTATTGCTTCTTCATAAGTTGTGAATTTTATAGAATAGAAATCCACCTAAGTAAAATTTCTTTGAAAAACAATTTTCCAAAATGGGGGGGGGGGGGGGAAGAGGGGGTGGGGGGGGGGGGGGTGGTTTTCATTGAGAAAACTTTGTTACGGACCACGCGACGCAGCCCAATTCATTATAGACAAACAAGATAAACCAAACATATTATTGCCATATTACGACATTGTCAAACCTAATCATCCCAGATGCACCACCGCATGCAAAGACCAAACCCAATGTAGATTCTTATATGTTAGCTAAAATGTTTTAAGTTCTTAAGACTCTGGTAGAGGACTTAGCCAAATTCTAATCATTTTAAGGGATTTTACTGAGAAATTCAAACACAGAACTTGCAACAAAGTGTCGTTTCAACAATTTCTTAAGTGTTATTTGTTTTTAGTTTTAAAATGTTTTGTTCCAATTCGTGCAATTTTCAATTAATAAAAAATAGAAGAAAACATTTACTTTTTTTTTCGCTAATTATAAATTAATATTACTATAAATTAATACCAATTATAATTTTTAGTAATATTATAATTTAAGTATTATATATTAATATTAATAAATATTAATATTTGTTATATTACTATAAATTATAATTATATTATAAATTAATATTGCATTACTGCAATTGGTACAACATCATTTTAGGGATATCGCTCATATATCGTTAAATCGCGATATAAAGCTGGTTATATATTGCGATGTAAGATTTTCAGTACTTTCCAGTCCTTTTAAAAAAAATTTAAAAAATTTAGAGTTTTATTATACTCGAACGTAGAGGAGAAGGGGAGGGGAAACAGATCAGACAGCATACATTCCACTTAACGCGGGAATGCAGCGGCAATTTGACAGCCTAAATGACAATTTTATTTAATCACATTAAAAACTAATTTGAGGACAAATTCAATAAAGTCCTGAATTATTTTCCAAGAACATGATTTTCTGTTCTTTTCCCAGAAGCTATCTATCAATATTAGCACTGATACTACGAGTTTATTAGTAGCTGCACAAAAATGGTAAAAACACAGTACGAGATAACTCGTAGATGGCGTCCTAGAAAATAACGCAATATACGTTATCTCGTAGTGGCAGTCAAAGTGTTAACCATTTTAACATGGTAATACCTTATGTAGCAAGGAATGCGACGTGAACTAATAGAGAGTCCTCTAGCTCTGCTTCCAAGGTCACATCGAAACCCACATCTTTATGCAAATTTTTGGCAGACAAACACCTCCACACGTTTATTTTTCCTGTCCCGATCATTTTCCTCCAGACCTGGCTCGAGATTAAGATTTTTCGAGAACGGAAAGGAAAAGGGGGAGAATTTCGTCCCCAATTTGATGGGAAAGCAAAAACAAAGTCAACCAAAACACACCGAGCCGAGTGAAAGAAAAAAAAAACACGTTTTATAATAACCCCAAACGCCATTCTTCTCCGCACACACAATGGGCCAATTTGCGTAATGACAACCCTATTCCGAAAGTGCCATGAAATTCGCCTGCGCACCAGGTAGATCTGATGAAATCGAAGATGGTGACACAGAAGGGGTTTGTTCGGGCAGACCGCTATCACACCAACGCAACAGGAATAGTCCGAGCTTAAAGTGTTCCTTCAGGGTTTTTCCACGGCAAATTACATTCGGCGGTGGAACGCAAACAATTTCTCTCTGTAATCCTTCAACAGTTTGGCGCGAATTAGGAACAATTTCGAAAATTTGCTTTTATTTTTTTTCTTCCTCTCCGATGTTTAAGGTAATGAATCATACGTATAAAAAACGCTTGAGTTGGCACCGGGATTACGCATTTTGTCAACTATGCAATATGCTTTACACTAAACAATAAGTTTTAATTGAAATCAAGCTCAAACTTGTGAGCTCCAATACTACTATTGCACATTTACCAAAAATTTCAAATATATGTGGTGAATCATTTTTTTACAGTAAATTAAGCGTATTAAAGGTGGCATAGGATAATTTCTTATACGTGAAATGATTTGATTCTAATTACTTTTTTCTAATACTTTGATAACTTATACTTCATACATACTTCATAAAAATTAAAGGCAAGATTTTTCGGAGGTAAATTATATTCAACGGTGGAAAGCAAACAGTCTCTCTGTAATCCTTAAACAGTTTGGCACAAATTCGGAACAATTTCGAAAATTTGTTTTTTTTTTTCTTCCTCTGATGTTTAAGGTAATGAATCACACGTATAAAAAAATGCCTGAGTTGGCACCGGGATCACGCATTTTGTCAACATGCAATACTTAACACTAAACAATCAGTTTTAATTGAAATCAAGCTCAAACTTGTGCTCCAATACTACTATGAACATTTACCGAAAGTTTCAAAAATCTATGGTGAACAACTTTTATTTTATGAAACAAGCGTATTAAAGGGAGGCGCAGGATAATTTCTTATACGTGAATTTAAATATTTGATTCTAATTCCATTTTTTCTAATATTTGGATAACTCACACCAGTATTGGCATGATTTAAATCATTTCACTTCTTTTAAATCCTAGAGTCCAAAGACAGGAGAATTGGGAATCAGCCAGCACAGTAATACCAATAAGTAAATAAGTGTAAATAGATAGCATGTACTTTCCAAGAATTTAGGGGTTATCAGAAAGTATGTAGTAGGGGTAGTACAATAATTATGACTGGTGAAATTCATTTTATGTGATGGGAGGTAAAGAGTATTACAGAACTTTAAATCCAGTTTGTCTACCAAATAACAGCCGTGGCTTCATATGCTGGAATGGAAAGGCAGTTTTCTTCTTTTGGTATTGTTCTTTCTAGCCTTCATAACCAATTAGGAGTGGATAAAGATAATTCAGTGCTTAAAAATATTGAAATAATTGTGATTTGTTTTTTTAAATTTACATGTTATTTAGTTTGCACTATCCAGTTACAAGATAATGGAATGTATTTAGATTAAAATTTATATATTTAATTTTAGGTAATCAGTGTGTAGAATATACTAGATAGATAAGATGTTACTTATAACAAATTATACTTTGTATATTGCAAAAAAACAATTAAAATTAGTATTCAGAAAAAAAAATCATCCGATTTAAATAAAAATATCTTTGATTAAAAAAAAAACCCACGACTTTTTTCTAACCTTTACTTATACCTCATATATGCTTTACATAAATTAAAGTCAGATTTTTTAGAGGTAAATTGTATTCAACGGTGGAATGCAAACAGTCGGTCTAATCCTTAAACAGTTTGGTGCAAATTAGGAATAATTTTGAAAATTTAATGAGTGTTTTGCCCTATCCAAGCATACGCATAAAAAATAGTTGAGATTAAACTATCAGGAACATTCATTTTGTCAACAATAAGTAATATGCTTAAGACTAAATAATCCGTTTTAAATTTGAATCTGAAACTTTCGCTCAGTAAATATCTAATGGTCGAGCAAAAAAGTTTTTAATTTTAGATTTGCGAAGTGAACGAATATGTTTATGGATCAAGTTGCGTACTTAAAAATAAAGAAAAGAAATATTATAAAAGAAACTATACTGGCTCACATTAAATGTAGGGTGCTATGCAGTATAATTATAGGGTAATCTTCAAGTTATTTTATTCATTTAACCAATTCATATTTAATGTCATGATACTAAACGTTATTTTAGATATCCTGACAGTGCACATGCGCGACATAACGTTCCTGAAGAACCTCTCCCATTATTACAACTATAGTCTCACCAACAAACTTCGAATAAATAGCTCATGCATAATATAGTCTCATCGTCAAATTAATCTACATTGTTAAAACATTTCCAATTTTTCGAGAAGTACCAGCGCAAGAGCTATATACCGTTCAGATATATGAAACAGTCTTTCCGATTTCCCGACGTTTAGCGAGTAATAGCGCGCTGTGTATAAATGATAGACTATTTATCCACATCGTGAAATAATTTGACAGATTCGGATAATTTGTTTGGTTTGGTTCGCTACGATTGACTGTTGCTACACGAGGGCTAATAAAAGACAGACCTATTGCTTCAAGTTGATTCCGAAAAGCTAAGAGCATGCATGTCAGCCGCGGGATTTGAACCCTTCAACTTCTCAAGGGTACCACAAAGTAGCTTCCTACCCTTTAACCCGTTAGCGACCAACTTCTCGTATACGCGACGCAGCGATTTCACTCTTATCTGTCCAGCGTCGCCTCTCCGCGATGATCTACGGTTGATATTGAGAGACCAGCGTAAGGTATGCGTAATAGGAGATCTGAAAGTTTTATTATAATTTTTAAATTCTAGATTTAATTACTAGATGGCGTAAACGGCAACTGATTTCACGGTCGACTCGTATAGCATTTACGTGCTGGTCCTCAAAGGGTTATCCGTCGTTTGGCTCATAAATAGGAACGATTTTTTTTTTTTTTTTTTTTTTTTTAAACACAGTTAAATCCACTGTCACAAGCTGTTTTAATTCTATGGGATATAATAAAATTTGAAAAATTTATTCTGTCCTTTATCAAAAGTAACAATACAAATGTTTCTGGAAAGCTTCTCTTAATATGTAATAAGTCCGATACGGGGTAATTACATTTTCTTTAAAATCATAATAGCTGTTTAACTTCGTATTTCACAAATTTGACTTTCATAGAATTTAGTAGATAAAAAACGAGAGCCCTAAAAGTTCCGAAAATTTGCTTTTAAATGTGTAAGGCTAACTTCATTAAAAATGACTCAAAACATTCATGAAACTTTCTTCCTTACTATTTGAGATTACAAAAGAGAAAAGATTATAAAAAAAAAGTAGAACATTTGAGTAAATTAAGATACTTTTGTGTACTATTAAATTTCTGGTATAACATTTTCAATTCGCTGTTATTTGACGAGATAATGCTTACTTGGAATAAGTTTTCCTAATCAAAAATAACAATCCTGATAAAATTATCGATTATCTGCAATAATTGTCACTTAAATCTTTTAGGATTTTCCCCGAGTCACGCATGTGAATTTGCTTTTTTTTTCGGAAGATACATCAAATGAATTCTTGAAAAATAGCTATAACCTTTTAATGCCAGAATCATTTCTGCTGACTACATATCGATACATATTTTAAATTAGTTATTGTGGACTACACAGAATAAAATATAAAATTTAAACTTTAAAAAAAAAATAAAAAAAAAAAAAAAAAAAAAAAAAAAAAAAAAAAAAAAAAACGCGCCATGTTAGTGATCAGCTATTGTTTTAAACATAAGATGCCACTGATGAAAAAAGAAAACTTCGTGAAAACAAGTATTTTTGGTAAGTGCTGTGAAGTAGAGTTTTATAATAAAGCAATTTCCCACGAATTCAGTCTATGTACCTGCCGAAAATACTAAATTTATGGACGCCTGTTCGAAAAATTAAGAAAAATGTCGATTCGAATTGTAAATTTACAAACAAATTACTTGAAAGCTTAGATTGTTCATACGATTGCCCTATACCTACTACCAAAAGGTTTGGTTTAAAACTCTGAAGATCTACTTTTTTGCAACAAGGTGGTTAATGAGACCAGGACCTACTGTTCAAAGCCGATTCGGAACGGCTACGAACATTCATGCCACAGTGGAATCCGAACCTACTGCGACTCCTTCAGTGTTCTTGGGGGAAGAAGTAGCGTGAAGGATCACAGACTTAACAGAATTGAAAATCCCTTATATCTTGGAGTAAATAATTGCTATATACAAAGGGATTCTGATATCCCCAAAAATTCGAAATGTAAAGGATTGTTGCTTGGATAACATCTCCACGATGATCAGCCGTTAAAAAAAATTTAAAAGACGGGGAGGCTTTTCCAGGGTGCAACGAGAACTCAATCTATCCCCCGTCCGGTGTCCGAGACCCTACCGTTCCTTAAAGGAGCGGACCTTACGAGTCTCCCGAACGTAATTGCTAAAAAGCTGGCTCCGGCCAAAAGTCGCGGAATCCTCCACGAGGTCAACGCGCCAACGTAAAAAAAAGGTCGAAAAGCCCCGAGTCCACAGGACCACAGGATGGTTTTGGCACAGAACTGCCTGGGCCTAGCCCTTTAGTTCTGCAATTCTATTGGGATTGGCAAACATAATTGAAATGATTTGGCTCTAACATGTCAATAAAAGTGTAAAATTAGAAAATAAGGATGCTTGAATTTGGGCAGAGGGGAACAAATAGAAAAAATAAGAACGATTAAGTGCAATGTTGAACAGGATTCCAAAAGGAAAATTAGCACAAATAGTTATATTAACAGTTTCCCCCCCCCCCCATAAGAATTAACGAAGTAAAGCATACGTCTGAAAATGAGCAAGAAATGAAGCGATTCAGACGAGAAAATCTCAGCGAATCAAATTTGTGCTAAGGACCAATTGCAATCTTAGTAAGTGACCCACCAAAACGTAGCCGCGAGAAACGCTGCTTCAGAAGTACTGGCAAGTGAGTTAAGGGGGGGGGAAACAAGGCAGTGGGGCAGGATTCAGGGAGAACCAATAGAATTTATGGAAGGGGAGCTGACTGACGAATAGAATAGTCGCAAAATTCCAGGCTTTTTATACATGGGGATCATTTACGGTCCGGCCAACCGCGTTCTGGTCAATTAAGATTCCAGTTACCCGAGAACTAGAGCTAAGGTTACAGCTAGTTAATTAGTCGAAATTAAAATTCTCATTCGCTAGCTGTCCCGTTCCGGAATTCTAAAGGCAATGCTCCGGAATCATTACCGCGACCGACCAGGGCGTGATGCGTCATCATCAGCATTGGCACAACAGCCCTTTGTTGGCATGGGCCTTCCTTAGAAGCTTTTCCCAATCTGCCCTTCTCCAGCAATTGATCTCCTTTAAGAGAGATTCTCCTTTGAGTTCTTTACCTTTAAGATGGCAAAATCTTCATCCACACAGTCTTTCCACCGTTTCTTAGGCCTTCCTTTTGGTCTTTTATTGGAAGGGAATGCATTAAAAACCCTCAAAGTTGTTCGTTCTGGGCTCATTCTCATTACATGTCCTGCCCATCTCATTCTATTCAGCTTTACAGGTTTGATAACATCATCACTGTTAAAGATCTTATATAATTCAAAGTACTCAACCGAAATGTCAACATCCCAGACACTGCATCGCGGCGCTATTGTAGTCCGGTCAAGCAGGTGGGACCCATTTCGGTCGTTAGTGTTCTGTACAAAAAGGGGGCTCTTATCGAACGCTGGCACCGAAGATCAGCGACCTAATCATTGTTAGACACTATCAATAGGAAAACTTGCTTAAGATAACAAAAATTCTTTACAATTTTTCCCCTTTTTTTTTGGCGGTATCTAAATTGAGATGAGCATTAGAGTGTTATCTTAAATTTCTCTTTACGGTACTGTATTAACATTATACCATAAACATGCCACACAGTCTTCATGAATGACATCCAATGATGTCTAAAGATAGCAGCTGATCATCAAATGAGGTCAGGCTACAATATTAAAGTTTCTTAAATTTCCTGATAGTTTTACTTCGACAGTAACAAACGTTATAAGTAAACAGAGCTCCAGACATAACGAAACAAGTATTTATGCGCTTCTTCAAATCTTGCATAATCGGCGAACAAAAGGTTGTTACTTAAAACGTTCGAAAATATGAGTAAAGTATAGTAAAATCTTAGGCAAAGTAGCAGACGGGACGGATGCAAGAGGAGCCAAAGAAAACAAAGCAAAACTATGATAGAGGAGACAAGATGCAGACACGATCCAGCAAAAATGAGATTCACAAAGCGATAAGATTGACAAATTATCTCATTCTGTAAATGTACCAATTGCCACATTTACTACGCCGCAAGACCAAACTTTGACGATGAAATGAGTATAAAATTAAGGTATGAAGTGAAAACACCGCCATTCAAATCACGTGCAGTTACAGAAATTAGAGAAGGAAAACAGTTTCATAACAATACAACTGTTGCCAAAGCAAAAGGTTCCAAGTGCACTTTGCAATCTAATAGGGTTACAATCCAAAACAAACTTAAGGGATAGAGATAAATCTATCTTAAATTATAATCAATACAATTCCATTGTTGATAATTTGATGGTTGTTTTGGTTTGGTTTGATTTAGAGTAATACGGTCTACTTTTTTGCAACACGAGGGCTAATAAGACCGGGACCTACTGCTTAAAGCCGATTCCGAACGTCTACGAACATCCATGCCACAGTGGGATTCGAAACCACGAACTCCGGTACCGAAGGCCAGCACTCTAACCCATCGACCATCGTTCGGCCACTATAATAATAGTGCAATATTGAAGCATTAATGTTTAGAATATAAAATAGAAGTGCGATCGCGCCGCTTGGGATTTATTGACACAAAATAAAAGCACTATTGCGCTGCTCGGTCTTTTCATATCCATGTAGATAAACCGCGTTGTACTGTTCGGGATACTTCGACAGTGTTTTTTCTAAACCCTATAGGACTCAAACGGTTAAATTTATTCATGATGCAAGGGCGCCGATTTTTAATACATAAAAATCCTGTTTTGGTAATGTCCACTTTTAAACTTAGTATTTGTGATACAAAAATGAAATATATGCTCGTGCAAATGTTACAGTATTGAATTAAAATCAAATTTTTTGCTACAAGCCGAACGATAGCCGAATAGTTAGGGTGCTGGCCTTCGGAACCGTAGTTCGTGGGTTCGAATCCCACTGTGGCATGAATGTTCGCAGCCGTTCGGAATCTGCTTTAAGCAGTAGGTCCTGGTCTCATTAGCTCCGGTGTTGCGAAAAGTAGACCGTAGCGCTCCTAACCAAACCATTGCTTAAGAGACTGACCTTATACCAAGAACTACGCTGAGGGAAATTTCCGCTCGCCATTGGTGACTAAACATTGAAGACTGGCGAGTGAGTTTAGTCTTTAAACGTGTTTTAGTTCAAATTGCACGCGCTCCAATAACAGTGAATCAATCCAGCAACAAACGGAGATGTTCTAGAATCGCACGTAGCATTCATGTGTATAACCAATATAAGTTATGTTCTCAACCTGACCGATTGATCCATAGCTGCGATTTAGAAAGAGGTAAGATTTCAGAAAGCAAGCACTACACAATTATAAAGTATTAAACGAACGGAAACTTTTGCGTGACCTTTTAATAAAGAGATAATTTCTGGGACCCAAGCCTTATAAACTTTAAATTTTACTACAATAAATGTTTCGATTTTCAATTTTCTAAGTTTTTCTTTTATAGTTTCGGTCACCAAAAGGTTCTTTACACTACATCTATTAACAATTTTTTTTTTTTTTTGTAGATGTTTTATAGTAGCGTGCATAACTATGTCTGGCTAGTACCTATAAAACAAATTTAATGCCTTGACCTACAGCTCAAAATCTTTTTCGAA
>CM063507.1:99893885-99918505 GCA_032207245.1 Pardosa pseudoannulata | reverse complement strand
ACTATTGCACAGTTTCACATCTAATCATCAAACATGACGTCGGTCAATTGGTGGACAATGGCTAACAAAAGAGCCTTGCTAAGCTTGGATTCATCAGCGACCCTACCTCAAGAAGTTCTTTTTCAAGTCTTAAACGTCAAGCTGTTTTATATGGAGATGTTAGTGATTCACACGCTTGCACTAAAGAGTGCACTGCGTTTTCTGCTTTCAAACCCCTAAAATTATTAACCTTACGTTTTCATATGTATGCATATATATATATATATACATACATGTTTATATATTAATATATATATATATATATATTTATTTATTTATTTATAAATACATATACATACATATATATATATATATATATATATATATATATATATATATATATATATATATATATATATATATATGTGTATGTGTATATATAGTATATATGTATATACACATACACATAAACACATATACACATATAACAAGTGAATAAAGCTATGAATGCTGAAATGTTTTTTGTTTTCCTTGATCTTTTGACTTTATTGCTGATTTGGTCCATTTAACTAGTTGACTCTTTATTATGAGATCATCCCTTTCGTCATCAACATGGGAGTAACACAACACAAACACATCCAAGTTTTCTATGTGGAAATGAGAAACGCTAACCACTAAACAATATCAACGAAAACCATTTATTTTAACGAGCAATATTTCGAAATTGATTTTTTTTTATTGAAAAAAAGAAACGTCAGCTGCTATTTAAATTGAAAAACGAACATTTAATTGGACGCTAAAAAACAATAAATAGGATGATAAAAAATAATTACAAAGTACTAAGACTTTTTCTGAAGTAAATATCTATTATTAACTTTTAATTATATATCAACAATTAAATATTAAATAAACATTTGTGTCTTTTATTTCAGAAAATAAAGGTCGAAGAATGATAACAAAATATTTGTGTAGTAGTCATTTATTTCTAAGTATAGATCGCAGCGAGGGAATTGTGTTTCATAAAGAATGGCGTCGTTACTGGAACGGCTAATTATTATATTTAACTTGCGGTTCCTGTTGCTTATTAGGGAATGGAGAGAAGAGCTTCAAGTATCGAATATTTGTTGTTATCTGGAACAGTACGAAATATCACTGAAGAAGTTTGGGAAAAACTATTTTAATGCGTAATAAATAAAGAATAAGTATTAAATACCATTTGGACAATATCCATATCTGGTTTTCGCAAGGAAGATTGATGGGTATCAGAAAGAAACTTCATGCAACAATGCTGTATACCATGATTTCTTAAACATTTGCGAGGACTCCATATTGCTTAAGAAACTTTTTCTGAGACTCTATAACATTGAGCCAATTTTACACAAGCGTGAGTGAAACTGCAACTTTCTTTACTTGTTCTGTAATATCCTATTGCAATTTTAGGTCATTAACTATAATTTTAAAGCATTTAACAACGGAGAAATTTTAAATAAGTTACAAACTTAAAAGTATAATACAATAATAAAAATAAATTCATTGACGTATCAATTCAAACATTAGCTGCCCATTAAATGTATACATTTGAAATATCACTACTGAGAGAGCAAACTTACTTCTAACAGATCTTGTATATCAGGATTAAGAATTTATAGCAAAAATGTGTCTCTTTATTTTTAAATCTATTATCAAATATTGGCAACATAGTCGACACCGCACACGGAAACACTTCTTCAATATTCTTTTGATTTGACCGACACCTCTAATTTTATAGTGTTAAACACTATGTAGTGTTAGCACCAGTTATATGAAATGGATATATATAGCTGTAAGTTATCCGGTCCCTGTTTTAGGGGATACAATGAACAATCAGGTGTTTGTTGAATAATTGATTTATTTACACTTCTGTTATATACATCATTTCTATATACAAAAAAAATCAGATCACAGATATGTGATTAGATACACGTAGGCCAGAGTAGAGACATGCAATATGTAAGATCTGCTTCTGACGAAATATTGGCGATCCGACGGAAGAAACAATTCGGTAGCTCGCGCGAAAGTTCACTGAAGTAGTTCAGTGAAAAGTATTCTCAGACGAGGTAAGTTGAAATAACAACTGGTTTTCTTCGAAGAATATCAAACTACAGTTAGAGTTCCTAAGAGGAATATGCAATCAATCCTGAAGAGGATTATATTAAAAGAAAACCCAAGGCACAGGGTATCGTTCTCAATCTCAGCAAAAAATATATCTCAAGGAGGGATTTTCAGGATAAAAAACCCTCTCCGATGGAGAGACTGGTCAAGACGACCTCCGAGTTAGCTGACTCTCGCTAACTCTCAAAGAGAAGATCCCAAGGTGGGATTATAGCTAAAAAAAATCTCTCCGATAGAGAGACTGGTCAATGCGACAAAAATGTCGTCTCTTTCAAATGTGCCTTAGTAAAAGATGAAAGAAAGTTTATACCAGTTTCAGAAATCGTTGAAATTCCATGTGCGTCTGCTGTAACGATCCGTTACATTACCTGAAAGAAAGAACACACCAAAAGGGCGACCTTTAATGACTTTCGCAGCTGACACCTATTGTTACCTGTAGGCAGAAACGCACTTTCCGAACAAAGCTGTTGTGTACCAGGTTTCCGTCAACAAAACAGAGGTAGTCACTTAAGTGGAATTAAATTAAAAACTGTCAGTACGCCGGAGCTATAGTGCCTACGTTTTTATGATGTCTATTGTCGTCAAGAGTCTCTGATAATAATTATAATTCTAATGACGGTGGGGTCCACTGTTCTCCACATATGGACCGAGTTAATGGTACCGTTAATGGATTTAGGATGGTTGGTCGGTTAACTTAAAGAAGATATTCGGTCACATATGGAAACGCGTCAACTGAGCCAGGCGGGGCCTTTGACCGGAAAATTGCGTCACCCTGTATCTGGAAGTTTCCGGAATGAATCATGCCAGGGGCAACCGGGACCCCTATATAAGAAGTATGGCTGAAAGGAGAAGGGGTGGATTTTTTGTGCAGCTCGAGAAGAGTCCACTTGTCTCTCCGAATTTCCGAACCACCGTCGTCTCTGATTTTCGTTAGGAAGTCGACCCTCGACTTCAAGATCTCATTCCCTTTACATTTAATAATTCTTTACTTCGTGCTTTGAAGTAGGTCCCTGAGAGTGACACTTACTCTCATTTTGGGTCGTCTTGCATCCTTTGATTCCCAACGAACTCCAGCAAGATACGTACTCTGAGCGGTTCGAGCCTCGGTGTCGAAGACAACTGTTCCGGATCATCATACCGGTAGATCATAGTGTCAGAATCCCGTACCTGCACTAATTAGCGAACTGTTTCCAGTATTCAAGAATTACTAGCTTCACTGTACCCATTTGTTTTATATTTTTAATGCTTATCTCAGCACGAGATTTCAGGAGCAATTGAATTTGCTTAATCCTGTATATGAATGTTTAAATTCTGTAAATAATTTTAAATAACTAAAAATTCTTTAGAACAAATTTAAAATTTTTGAGGGGGGAACCCCCCTCCTTAATGACATAATACAAATTTTATACACTAAAAACATATTACAAACATAAATATTTTAATAAACATTAAAAAAAAGGAAAGAAGGACATACAAGAAATTAATGAAAGGAGGGGGACCGTGTGCTCAACACGATGCAGTAGATGCATACTAGTGGGGCGTAAAGACCCCACAAATTATCCCCGAATAATTCCCTCAAAATCTCCTGATACTTCTTAACCACGTTGAAAATAGTTACAACATCCATAACTAACTAAACTATAACTAAAAAACCTAAAAAACTGAACAAACAAAATTGTACAACCTTATCTACAACCACGCGACCTGAGCCCCAAGCTGACAGAGAAACCCATGCGAAAAAGCTGGGTTGTGACGTCACAAATCATGTGCACCAATGGGCTTAAATTATGAACCCGGGTTGCCACTACAAAGCTACAATGCCAAAAGTCGCCAAAAGTACACAGCAACGTCGTACATCGCCCGAAAAATCTCCAATTTTGGCGACAAAAACAGCGGTGTGTATATCGAATCAGTACCCAAATGATCACAAAACAATACCCTCTTTGTTGATCGTTTCATTTGCTTCTTATAAAATTTGAAATGGAATTTTTAACATTATTTTAGTTATTTGATATTTCAATCGACTGGTGTAATATTCTGATACTTTTTAAAAATTAAAAAGTGGATAAAATTAGGCGTAAAAATTAGTGTTAAGAAAAAAGCAAAAATTATTGATAAGACTCTATATTGTTGCAAGTCTACACAAAGTGTTTAAAATTTTTAAAACAAGTTCTCACTTTTCTCTTTTTATAGAATGTTCTTATTTTTTAGAAACCAAGTAACTTGAGCAAAACTAATTAAATAAAAATAGAGAACAGTAATTGTAATAATAAGAGAATAAGGATTAAAAAGATAATAAATAAATAATAAAAATGATGAAAATTCTATGGATTTACGATAATTTAAAAAAAAAATGATAGTGAAAAATAAGAAAAAAAATCTTCATTTAACTTTCCTTTAAAGGGATTATCCCATTAAATTTTTTTTTCTTGTCCTTTTTCAAAATTTAGTAAAAGAAATTTACTGGCGTCAAACAAATAACCGTCTTGCGCTGAAAGTTTACTTATAATAAATTTTACCAGAGGATTTTAAAAGGTACAAATCTCTGACTAAATTTGTCAAAAGAGAAAGAAAATTATTACTAATGAGAAAACATAAAACTAATGAAAGAAGAGCAAATAATATAGGCAAATCAAAACTTTAAAAAAAAAAACGAAAACTTCCAATTTGTAAACATTGAATTGTTAACCATATATTACAGACAATAGAAAAAATCACTAATTATCCTTTCATATTAGTTAAATTTTAAATAGCATCTTTCATTATTCATAACTTTTAAACTAACTTGATCATTGTTTTCTTCTCTTTATTATTATTATTATTATTATTTTTGCAATAACAATTTTTTTGTTTATGCTCAAGTTTTCGAATTTAGTTTTTTTTCTTGAAAAGTTCTGCTTTTCTACTTCAATATTTATTAGTGTTACGCATATTTTAATTACGTAATTAATTAAATTTTTAATGCTTTATATGTTCCACACTGCCTAATAAAATCTTTTGTTTTTTAAATTTTTCTTGTCTGAACAACTGAGTAATAAGCTGCAAACTGCATTTTTACTTTCTTGTATACAACAAAAGTTTTATCATAACTAAAATAATTGAACATGCAATTTAAAAAAAAAAGCTTTTTAAGTTATATCTGTGTGTGATAAAATAATACTTTCGGCAATTACTATCCCCGGTTTGAAAGATGGTTGTAAAAATCGGCTCATTTCTCCGTAGAAAACCATCCTATTTAAAATAACACTTTCCCAATTCTACTTATAGATCCCAATTCTATTAAAGGAGCTGTGGTAGATCAGTTGACAAAGGCAGCTATCTCGTAACCGAAGAGTTGTGAGATCGAGGCTCGAGTCGGCCAAAAATCCACCTTGTTAATCAATGGGCAAGTAAAGTAGATTCATTGTCGAAATAATACCTCTGAAAGTAGTAACCCAAGTCCAGGTATCTTCTGTTTTGCCCCTGCTTCTACAAGACTCACTCTGAGAACTTCAGCCTCTTGAAAGAATGGCAATCATCTTTCCATGAGAAATCATAATGTCTTTGATATACACACGACAGAAATCAACCAATTTTAATTATGGTTCTACCATGAAACAACGGGATAAATGATTTAATCCTATATCAACTGCTGAAAGTCATGGGAAGTATGAAACTGAATGTACTGTGGTGTCTCAGCATACATATACTTCTGGGCTTCTTGCAACAGAAAAAAAATTAACCTTAAAATGAGAGAATAAGTTAATATGTACATTATCGGCAAATACCCAGATAGCAAATCTAGTTTGCAGCAGTCTTGTTTCGCAAGCCTGCAAACTTGTAGCAAGTTCAGCATCACAAGTCTGCAAGTTTGAAACAGGACTTCAACAAATCTAAGAACCTTTGCTTGCTTCAAGGTTGTCATGACAGAGTTGAAACAGTTTTGCAGTAAAATAGAGTTGAAAAGAAGTGGTAGCTTTATGTTTCGTCTAACTATCAGGAGTCTTGCTTCAAGTTTGTTTCGTCAAATTTGAAGTGACAAAATATTATCCAGAAAAATCAAACTTGCTGCAAGTATGCATGCTATCTGGGTACAGAAATAAACTGCACTGTGAAAGAGAGAGACATGCTTAGTCCCCCTACAACAGTTTAATGCTGTTCCTGTTCTGGAGAAACTAACATTTATGCAAAGGATAAGGAAAAGCGCAATAGGATGAGAGCGGCCTAAGAGCAGCAGATTAAACATCCCAAGTAGCACCGCTGGCATTTCAAGCACAACTTTGTAAGTGCCGACATATACATTTCGTGCCAACTATTCTACCTATCGAAACACCTGCTTCTTGAAATAGAATAAATTCGACACGTGTTCAAGTCCTGATAATAACAGACTCTCCTCGGAACTCTTTGTGGTCAACCCTCACGTTATAAATCCCACATGTGTATGGGGACCCAATAGGATGACTTAACAAGTATCACTCTGGAACTCTATATATCATTACGGCTTTTGTGTTATTAAAATATCTAATGGAAAAAAACTGTCACAAAGTACTCGTTAAGCATTAACACATTAAGAAAGACATCAGTTCTTGTGGACTGACCGTGAACTTTATGTTTAGGCGTCGTAAATCTCTAGAGACTGAAGGTAAACACTCAGTTCTAGCGGACAGTGGACTTTTCGTTGGCTGCATCATAGATCAAATCATCCATTTGAATCAATGGTTACGATATAGGTTAGTGAACTATTAGTTGAATTTTCATTATCAAACGATGGCAATTGTACTAACCTAATGCTTACGGGGTACATATAACTCACTCGATAAATCATAATCTACATCTCAACAATTTTGTTATTGTGGGTAACAAAACTTCTTGTAAGTTGTCATTGTCAGCAATAAATTTGGTCTGACCAAATAAATTTTTACACTTTCGGTTTTTTTTTTAATTTATCCTCTATTAATGGCTAAAGAGGTGAGAAAAAATAAATATACTATTTATACTCTCTATTCCAGAAACTTCTCCAGAACTCGGTGTCGTATGACTTCACACGTTCCATCGCTGCATGATATTTTTGTACCTATCTCCCTCTCAAACTGGAGCGAGCCCATAGCAACAATTATTCTTTAGTACCAACGCGCTCAGAGTTGACCTCTCAGCACACTACTGTTGGTCAGGAGACTCCTATTTTCAACCACCCCGCAATTTTAGCTAAAACCATTTAAGGTCTGACCGTTTCTTATCACGAACAGGGGATCTTCGAAAACGACGCTTGGGATTTTTTTTCTGGTGGGGGATCTGCCTTTTATTGCTTTTCCCTAAATAGCGTCTCTATTTCAATTTTCATATAAAATTTCTTTATCAGATTTCGGCAAGCTGAGGCTGAGAAGTGAAGTTGTCCTTTATTTACAAGAAAATAAACCTGATAAATGTATCTTTTCTGTTATCTTTGACTTTCACAAGGAGATTTTTGCTCATTTTATGACTAGTTTTATCTAGAAATGATCATTTATTGCTCAGGCTAACTGATTTGTATTATTAAATTGCACTTATCAAAACTGAATTAAGGTTATTATTAAATATCTTATTTTAACCTTATCTTTCCCACAATAGCCTTCTCTAACCGAGACCTTTGAAGCCCTGAATATTCGAAGCCATCTGAGAAAATTTCTTTCCCTCCTAGAAGCGTAACTGCTAATAGCTGCTTGTAATACCGATAGCGGTGAACAGATAACTCGTTGTAAACATCCGATATTAGCAGGTAATTTTTTCCTGATTCTTTTACAACACGTTGAAAAAAAATTCTTGTTGCTGAATATCATAAAACATTTCATTGCTATATTATTCGATTTTAAACTTGTTTACTTAGATTGACAGGAGGAAAAAACGATAGGGAGAATAAAAACATGCCAACTTTGGGATATTGGGCTGGGAACCGCAGGACAGTTAAAATTCTAGCTTGTGGGTCTTAAAGAGTTTATATGATCATGGTATTATAAATACCATCCTCTATATCACGTTCTCGATCGCTGCCGTCTGAATGTAAAGTCTACTGTTCGTCCACAAGAATTGACATCACGGGCAATATATCACCGATAGGAATCCTTCAAACAGAATATATCTCACTCTGAAGCTTTGAATACATCGATTTTTTGCTTAAAAATCCTATTGTAGCCTCTACACTGTGGCCAGTTGTTCACCACTTCCTGATGGTAATCTTGAACGATGGTTCACGGGTTGCATCCATACGCTGAGCCACTAAATGAGCCGAGGACGTGGATTCGTCCATAGGGTTTACTGTGCACTTCAGTTGCGCATCTGGCTGTCTGGTCCATCGTCTGATAATGTTATTTTATCATCTGCCCTCATCGATCCATACCCCCACCAGACGGTGGTAATGGCTTGCAGTGGATCATAGTGTGGGTGAGCCTTGACATGTGTGCATTCATCAATGAAAGAGAATACCCGACACTTGAAAATAAATCTTATTTCTGTAGGCATTTCTTTCCAAGTTCTGCCATACATTATACATTTTTAAAAATAAACCTATTCATAACTCTGGACCACACTTTTATACCGTACATGAGACCCTTTTTAGAACCACTCTGTAATAAGAGCCACGACAACTCGTTAGGCAAAGACATTGATCTGATAACCGGAAATTTGAAAGGTCGAGGCTCCAGCTGACTTTTAGATCCACCATGTTCATTAATGCTCACGTAAAATAGATTCCTGATCGCAATGTATTCCATGTTCTAAACTGATACTTCTGGTGTCAATGTTCTGCTTGGTCCCTGCTTCTAAATGACGAGACAAGGGCAATATTACCTCGCATTCGCAACATTTCTTAATCTACACGCGGTGTTCAATAAGTAAACTCTTCAAAGCCGTGTTTATCAAAGATATTTGTATTTTCAGCTTCACTGGAAAGAAAAAAAATAACCACTGAAATTGGGAATTTTTAAACGTGAACAAGCCCAGATCACACATACATACATACACAAAAAAAAGTTCATTCATTGGAAAATAAAGTGAATATCCCCTTCACAAAACTCTTTCTAAGAGTCCAAAATTTTCTTTACTTTAAAAAAACTAGATGCTCTATAATCCAATGAATTTATTGCGAACTGGTAAATCTTTTCTCTCAAAGTGCAACAAAAATAGGATACACCTTTATTTAAAAACGCTCAAAGGCATAAAAGAAAAAAAATCGTATACACTACTGAAACAAAAGAGATTCTAAGGAGTAAAACCAGACAAAAATATAATAAAAGCAGAGCAGAAAAAAATCTTTTAAAGTATGAAACTTTTCGGTCCTGACTGGAAAATATTAGGTGACATTATTAAGAGTTGGTGCCGTAACGATTTTCAGTGGAAAATCCCATTGGAAAAATATGTTAAGCCCCATACATCACTCCCATTGGAAAGATAAGTTAACACACTTATGCACAGTTATATTGGGTTTGGAGCTAAATTGGGATTTGGCGATATTAATATACTTACTCACTCACACAGATATATATATATATATATATATATATATATATATATATATAGAGAGAGAGAGAGAGAGAGAGAGAGAAAGAAGGAGAGAGAGAGATATATCACTCACTTTGAGGATTATGGGGAAATTATCAAACACTAGCTCGGGATGGATCGAATGCCATGTTAAATGAATATTGATGTTTAATTTTATTAACATTGTAATCACACTTTTTCCGTCTTTCCAATTTAGATAGTTAGAATATACATATAATTTCTCTCCCCTGCCCTTCTCTATGTACATATCTATTCTATACACACATATATGTACATATATGTATATAATGTGTGTATATATGTATATATATATGTGTATATATATGTGTATAAATATATGTATATAAATATACGCAGTGAGAGAGAGAAGGGAGACACAGGACGAAGGATATATATATATATATATATATATATATATATATATATATATATATATATATATATATATATATATATATATTCCTGTGTCTCCCTTCTCTCTCTCACTGCGTATATTTATACATATACACACACATACACATACAATTTATATATATATATATATATATATATATATATATATATATATATATATATATATATAAAGAGAGATGGAAAGAGACAATTATGAGAAAGAGAGAGAGTAAGAAGGAACAAAAGAGAGTGTGGAGAAAAAAGAAAGAAAAGGTTGACAAAATTGTGTAATTTCAATGTGATGGAAAAAAATGTAGAAATATTTTTTGAAATTTCACAATAACATAAATTTTGCAAGCGATAAGATTAAGTATTGTAGGGTTATAGACTATTTGATAAAGAAGTGAGCAGCGTCCTGCAATTTTGAAATGACGATTTTTCTTAGTTGAATGCATACAGATAAAAATTCCTGTCATTTCTTACGCGACTCCCTATACAAAATCATAACAAGTCATTTGTCAATGTCACCGAAAAGTAATACTGATAAAGAAACTTTTGAGTCAATACTAGTTCATCTGTCTTTTTCCTAAAATTTATAATATGAGTAAAATCACATTAAACTTACATACAGGATGCAAGTTTATCTTTACCAATAAAGCAATTTATTTTTTTAAGTTTATCTTTTTCAGTAATGACATCCAAAATAAATTTGTTGGGACTTTTAACAATACTAGATACATGAAAAAACTGAAATTTCTCCAATTTTATTTTACTAAAAGAGTCTGTAAAACTTCCTTAATTAAAAGAACCAACAAAGAACGTTCAATTTGTTTTCAAAAGAGATTTTTTTCTTCTTTTTGGTTTGGAGGGCAGTTTAGACTCACAGATATAAACGAGATAGCAAAATGACAAAAAATTGATTAGTACTAGTTATTTAGTTTCATTATTTTCTTTGGACAAATTATGGAAACTCTACAAAAATTCGAAACATAAAACATTTACATACATTTATTTCCAAATATTTACTGTGTTACATTTAATCTTCCTAAATTATAAATTGTGAAAGATAACGGAACGACACAGAACTCTGCATCAAAGAAAAATATTTATCATTTTGACAATGCATTTGTAAATGCGTTCAATGTATACATTATACAGTATGTTGATAGCACAGTTTTTTGGATTAAATATGGAGAAAGTTTATTCGAATCAATTTTACTGTTTGATATTCAAATAACACACACACGTTATATATATATATATATATATATATATATATATATATATATATATATATATATATATATATATATATATATATAGTATATATTTTGAGAAAGTGATAGAATCAGTCAGATATAAGAAAAATATTACACATATGGATACAGAAAAAATGTGGATATAGATAAACAGATATGGATAGATAAATAGAGGGAGAGAAAGAAGGAAGATTTGAGAGTGGGTGTGGAGGGGGAGGAAGGAGTACCGCAGATTAAACGAAGAACAGAAAGATGTTTTTCAAAGATTTCATAAAAACATAAATTTCTGCAGGTGATAGGTTTAAATGTCGTAGGGATATAGAATATTTGATACAGATCTGGTCAACGTCATGAAATTTCAAAATGTCAGTTTTTAAAGTTGAATGAACAGAGATAAAGCCTTTCCTTTATTATGTGTCTCCTCATTCTAAATCATAACAAACCATTTATCACTACAACGAAAAAAATAATACCGATAAAGAAACTTTTGAACCGATACTAGCTTCTCTCTCTTTTTACAGAAACAATATGAGTAAAAAGAAATAAAACTTACATAAAGTATTAAAGTATCTTTACCAATAACACAATATATTTTTTATCTTTGCCAGTAATGGAAAATAGCTTTGGTGCGACTATTAACTATACGAGAGATATAGAAAATAAATGTTAAATCACTTCAATATTATTTTCCTATGTGCATCTATAAAAATTCTAGCAATTAAAAAACCAACGAAAAAGGGAAATTTATACTCCAAATGTAAAAAAAGGGGTTTTTTAGATTAGACTTACTGACAGAAACATAATAGTAAAAGGACAACAAAATCGACCAGTTTTAGTTTATACGATATATTACTTTGTTATCTATTCCTTTGACAAATTACAGGAACTCCGACAAAAACTGAAGCGTAAAACATTTAAATACACTTATTCCCCAATATTTATTGTTCCTTTTGCTCATTTTTTCTACCTAAATTATTAATGTTAAGGGATAAAGGAGATCAATACGAGGGTCACTCTGAAATTTTTGAGATACAAGTAGGTCTTTAAAGTTATACTTACAAAATATTAGGTGTGTTCAAAATAGTCTCCTCCAGCATCAATGAACTTTTGTAGACGAAATTTCAACACATTAAATGCCTCAAGCCATTCATTTCTTGGAATAGATGAAAAAAATGCATTTATAGCCGCATCAATCTCTTCTTCTGAAAGAAAACGACGTCCGCATAAGTTCTTTTTTAGATTAAAGAATAACCAAAAGTCACACATAGCTAGATCTGGCGTATGTTCTATCACTTTAATTTATTTTAGTTTAAGAAACTCAATGTGAAGATGCATTGTCATGGTGAAGCATTAATCCCCTAACATTCACATCTTGTAGAATTTGTGAAAGATATTTTGTGGTATACCAGATTGCTATTACTGTCTTCTGTCCTTCCAACTTGATGGTTTTGGCCAATCCCGTACTTATGAAGAAAGCGGCATACATCACTTTTTTCAGTGCGTGTTGTCTTTTCACCATTCTCGGCGTGGGATCATCTTCAGAGACCCATACTTTGCTTTCTTGATGTGTTGGAAGTCAAAAAACGTTATATACATTTCACCACCCGTTACAGTTTTAGAAATGAAGTGGTGGCCACCATAATTCAGCAATTTAAGAGTTTCTTGACTGATTCTGACACGCTCCCCTATTTGGTGCTCAGTTAGATTATGGGGAACCCGACGGCAAACTACCTTTTCATATGCAATTCTTCATTAATAATTTTGTGTATGCCTGCGGATCCAATGTTAAGATCCTTCGGTATAATTGGATAGGTAGAGCGATTATCATCCATTAACATTTTTCGTACAGCAGTCACATTTACCGGGATTATTTGCGACGGAGGCTTTCCTGTATGTTTTTCATCCTGAAGAAAATGGCTACCTCTGTTAAATTCTTAAAACTATCTGAATACAGTAGCACGAGCTGGAGATTCATCACCCAATGCCAATTGCAACCGTTGAAAGCATTCTTCTGGATTGAATCCTGCTTTAAAATCGTAGAAATTTATAGCAAGAAAATATTCCCGGATCAACTCCATTTTCTCTTCTGTTTAAAATTTACTCTAGGCTAAACAAGTTAATCTAAGTCAATAGAAAATTGTCTCCTGTGTTAAAATACTTTGTATTTTAAAAGTAAACCGTTATTTTTATTTTGTAAATTCTTAACTGCCTATATCTCAAAAAGTTCAGAGTAACCCTCGTATCAAAGAGAAAGTTTACTATTTATCATTTGATACTTGCATTTGTAAAATGATCATATATATCATTAAGCAAAATGCTAAAAATACAATTTCCAGAATTATATAAGGAAGAAATTATTCCATTTATTTTAACCACCTAATTAAACAAAACACACAGATACATATGAAAATTTTTACCCTTAAAATTGATATCCGAAGTTCTCCTATTTTTCACCCTCCTTCTCATTTTTAATACCTAATTTTTCAGACATAATACGTCAGATAACGAAATATTCTCCGACTTACCTATCTCTGAAACTAACATTGGAATAAATGCCGCCTAGCAAGCCGAGATAAATAATAGGTGCTAATCTCCCGTGTAATCGATATTTTTGCTGGTTACATACACACACACATTATATATATATATATATATATATATATATATATATATTTACATATATATATATATATATATATATATATATATACATATATATACATATATATATATACATATATATATATATATATATATATATATATATATATATTTAATACACCTGTTTTGTGACATAATATTTTAAAACAAATCTAACTTAATTATACTTGTATTATAAAATAAATTACTGGCGATCATGACCGTAAATGACAACCTTCGGCGAGATACATTTGTTTCTTTTCCGGTGTTGGTAGCCTTTGGCGACGTCGCATACACCCAAATTAATTCCTGCTTAGCTAAACTATTCTTATATAGCTTCATTACTTAACTTAGTTTTGATCTCTCTCCCCCATGTGTAATTAACAGTCTTAATGATTATCCCATTAGCGCCCCACTCCACTGTAAAACCAAATGTTACGCATTTTGGTGAAAAGAACCAAAGGTGAATACCTCAGTAAACTCTAAATTTTTAATTTTTAATTTTGATGCTTACTTTCTAATGAAAAAATGCTAGGGAACAAATATGGATAGATCATTTGTGGTGGATCTACAAAACGTATTACATATATCTATCTATATATGTGTGTTAGTACGCAGGGGTGACAATGTGGAATTTCATTTGGGATAGGCAGAATTGTACATATGAAAACCTAGAACAGAAGATAAATATAATGTTTGTAAAAGAGAAGGATAACACAAACAAAAAACGTAGACAATAACATTTGTCTTTAAACTCCTTTAATAATCATAATGCCAGCAGCAACGTGCGGCCATCACTCGCAAAAATTCTCTTTTTAACTATAAAGAAAGTGTTGCCACAAAAATGGAACTAAATTATACTACCAAACAAAACATAGCACACTGAGCATAAAACATAACAGTACAAAATGAGGTTCGAAGAGTTCGAGGAGAAACAACGAAACAAAATACAAAGCATTAATAAATGATTCAAACAGAGGATAATAACATTAAACTAATAAAATAAAAAATAATTATTTACACAATTTACAACACTTTAAAAAGTACAATCATTTGCATTTTCAACTGTCTTACAATTTACATTAAGTTCCAAACACCGGTTGTTAAAATTGGGAGGAAGAGAAAATTTAGTAAGGATATCGTCAAAATACAAACATACATGAACGGTTACAGTTTTAAAAAATGCTATAGTATACAAAAAAATATATTTCTCCCATTAAAGTAAAAATTTGTAAATGAGAAATTATCCTAAAAAAGTAATTATAAGAAATAAATTGTTAAATACTATATAATTCTAAACTTTTTAGAAATATTATTACCATTTGCCCCTAGCACCAATGTATATGTGAATCTAATTGTTTTATTTTAGATATTCTCACATATTTGATCTGCCAAACTCCCAATATTATTTCCCAACTTTTATGAAGTTTCTCCTAGTTCTTCTGAATTGAATACGCAAAAATAAAACTAATTGATGCGATAAACTATAATTGATGCGATAATATATAATTGATGCGAATAACTATTGCTTTCCTTGTTAATATATTTTATTCGATAGCGAACTAGAAGTAACATCTTCTGACTTTAGTAACATAAATTCCTTAAAGTAAGGGCTACTTATAAATCCTAGTTAAATGCCTTATCACAAGTCCACATGCAATTGATAGTTTAGGATTCCATTTCCAGATGAAGAAAGGGCTAATTTCTTGTTCAACAGCTAAATATATTATTAAAAGGGAAACAAAGACATTTCACCCACAGTGGAAACTTCTCGTCCGTATCTGTCGGTGTTTAAGTCGAGATTGTGTAAAAGCTAACTGTTGTGCATTGTAAAACGCCAAACAATTGAAACGACAGTATTGTTCTAGCAATGGTCTTTGTCTACGCCCGGACTGTAGGAAGTGACCAGCGGGGCGTTTTTGTACGCACCGAGAGACAGAGGAAAGATGCTTTGTGTGACCGAATCTGACAGGCGCCAAGGGTTCTTCGGCTACCCAAAGGATGACGGTCAAAAGGGGAGGAGGAGGTGGTCTTCCCTAAAACTGAAGTTTTCTGGAGAAGAAGGAAGAAGCGGGGGACACTCCCGTCTGGACACTTAGACGGATAGGTGGGTTTCTCTTTTAAGAGAATTACTCCAACTTTGGATGAAAATAGCACCCACCTGTCACTTTTTAATTTTTTTTTGTAAATAGAAAAAACTTTTTGTTCCTATTTAAAACATCTACGGAGTCTAATTCTTGCATCCTCGAGACTGTCGAATTTCTGTCACCCGTCATAATCAAAATGACTGGAGACTTGACAAGCGAATGGAATTAGAAAATCAACCACTCCGCGATCCTGTTTACACACATATTTCATTTTAGGTACAGAACCGACAGAAATATATATATTAGACTATGACTGCAATTAAGGTGGCTTGTTTGGAATGAAAATATTTCTTACACAAACACACACACACACATATATATATATATATATATATACACATGTGTATATATTTACATATTATATATATATATTCATAAACATGTTTATGTGTAATTATGTATGTATATACATAGGTATATATGAAAATATTTACGTGCAATACGCACATAAATATTTTCATACTTTCATTCATACTTGTATTTATATATATAAATACACAAATAAATATATATACGTATATATGTGTACGTGTGTATATATAAGTATATATATATGTGTGTATATATACATACACACATATATATATGTATAAATAGGTATATACATATGTATGTATCTATGTGTATATATATATACATATATATATATACATATATATATATATATATATATATATGTGTGTGTGTGTGTGTGTATGTGTGTGTGTATATATGTATGTGTGTATATATATACATATGTATGTATGTATTTATGTGTATATATATACATATTTATGTATCTGTGTGTATATATATACATATGTATATATGTATCTGTGTATATGTGTGTGTATATATATATATATATATATATACTACTCAATTGTATTTCATTGCATAAGATTCTAAATATACGTTAAAATAGTAGTAACCATGAATATAGCCTCATTTAAATACCGAAGATTTCGTTTAGGGTGCATAATGAGCATCTCTTAGCAACCTAATGAAAGGCGCAGTAAAATATGTTTGCGTTGCGGTCTCGACGCACTCCTTGAATAATGACGGCCCAACGCATGAATGACTCCTCCTTAGCGTCTTCTGGTGTTTGCTCTGAAAGCTACTAAAGGTGTCGGGGACTATTGTACAAAAGAACGACATACATTTTGGAATGCATTAGTTAATGCAATAACCGGCTAATGATATACTGGAGAATGACAAAGGGTTCGTTTTCTATACTTTCTAATGAAGATATTCTCATAGACTGATGGTCATTTATAATTTCAGCGCATTCATTCATAATAATATTTCATGATACACACTATCTTTGTTGAGGCTTCTGATAATGTGTAATGGGACACCTGTGATGCCACTTTATTGAGACAGCATGCCTAATAAAGGGAGCTAAGTGGATCTTTTAAATTATATAATAAAAAATGGTATTACTACAGTGGACTCCGCTTAATGTGATCAGCTTGGGACACCGTAATTTTGATAAAAATAATCGATTGATGACAATAAACGATTTGCAAAATTAGATAAATTTATCCCCCCTTTAAATCACACGGACAAAATTTCAAAAGAAAATGAAAAACACAACTTATATTTATGTACTGCATTTTATCCTTTAACACCTAAGACCTGTATACATAATTTTAAAAAAATTATCAATTGTTGAGTGTCTACAAATTTTCTTGATAAATTGTTCGTTATCATAATCAACCTGTCATAAGGATTTAAAATTTTGATCTTTAGTGTTAACGGTAAATCATTTTGCTTTTTGGGTTCCACATGGACAATCTCCAGGTAAGCGTTCAAGGAATAAAATCGGAATACGCTCCTTCTCAGTTCCGATAATAATGTTTTGCGATCTGCTTATCTGACAACCATTTACCACCAGCAGGGTGTGCGTATTTCTGAAAAAAAATCTAGGAACGTGTAATTTCCCACTCGTTTCTTCATTCCCCATTTCCCTAAGTGGAAGAGGAGAATTCTCGGAAATTCAAAGAACAGCGGAGGGAAAGAAAAGAATGTGGCTGAAGTACTTCTTTAAGTTAACCAACCAACCATCCTAAATCCATTAGTGGCACCCTTATTTAGTCTATATGGGGACCCACCGTCACTCGATTTATAAATATTATCAGAGTCTCTTGACGGCAATAGACATCATAAACACGAAGGTACACTGGTTCTGGCGTACTGACAGTTTTTAATTTACTTCCGCTTAAGCGACTGTCTTTGTTTTATTGACGGAAACTCGGTACCCAAACGGTTTTGTTAGGACACCGCGTTTCTACCTACCGCTAACAATTTTCCGATGCGCAAGGTCCTTATGGGTCACCTTTCGTTCTTCTTTCGTTTGGGTCATGTAACGGATCGTTACAAGATACATAATTACTTAATTAAACATATGATTAAGATTTAAAGATTAAAATAAATAACTATAAACTTAAGAACTTTCACGAAAGAGATTTTAACCTGACAATCTTCTTTTAATTCCTTTTTAAACAACTTCTTTATGAATATCTTTCAGAGTGTAAAAATTAAAAACTCAAACAAAAGGAAGCTGCCGAACGTGTTTGAAAAATAAAAACCGAATTTCCTTCCCTTCCTCTTTTATTAGAAATGTAAACTGTTTGAATTAAACGGCGCGTTTCACTTTAAAATCCAATCTGGAGCCAAGAAAATGAATGTCGTTTTTTCGTATTCGCTATTTCTTCAGAAAAGACATGAATTATACCAGCCCATTGACCAAAAAAGAATTTCATTTGAACTGTTTCACTTCATTTTTTTAAAATTACCTCTGAACTATAAAATTCAATCTGTATATTTTTCAAAAGTGGACATGCATTTCAATTTTAATTTAACTTCTATCGTTTCACAAATATACCACTTGCCATTTAATAGAAATTCACTGAAAAAAGTTATTGAAATATATCAACCCTTAATATATTAAAGGAACACATAACCTTTAAACATTCAAAATTATTATTTTTACAATTTTATATTTTTAAAATGTCTCGACAATTCTGAACCATTTAAAACAAACTATTGAAATATTTGAACCAGAAGCTTTAAAACAAACACAATCTCTGAGTTAAATATCATAGTTTTAAAAGAACCTATAAAAATTGCAATTGCATTTTACTAAAAATGATATTTATTCAACTTGTGTGCACTCTAAATAAAATACTGTGGCACACTTGAATTTAAAATTTTCACAGTAAATACAATTGTAGACTAACGACAAAAGTACCTACTCTACCAATTCTCCTCGCCTTTAAAATGGAATACAAACCTAACAGATAACGATTGCCTCTATAAATATCCTTCATTACCGAAACAACTTTTCACTTTATTATACCGACTGGCTCCGAATGTAACACCCAATTATTCACTGGTTTGGATGACATATATGATGAATTGTCTGTTTTTATAAATTTAAAATAAAGTATGTACATCCTAAATTATTAATATTTACAGTCTGTTCTGTGAGAGCGTGGCGCTCATAACTTCGTCAATAAATAGCTCTCATATACCGGCTTAATTGCACGTGTTCTTCAAACATTAGAGAAGAATGCTTTATGGTTATATTCTATATTAAGTTTGTTTTACTGTGTTTAAATCAACAATTTCAAATTGAATGCTGAGTATGCGAGCCGTTTTGAGGCAGTGTTTCTGCGTAACCATCCAAAAGGACCAAAAATGTCTCGTGCAGCTGCAGCAGAGTACATGAGAAAGTCGGTCTCGTTTGTCAAAATGTGAGTAGCACGTTATAAATAAGTACAAAATGTTGATGACCTACCGGAACTAGGTAAATGCCGATCAACGTCAAAATCGAATGATAATGTGATTCTTGCATAATCGATAATAATCGAGACTGGACAACTTATTAGGTGAAATTCATTTCAACTTAATATATATACTACACGTTAAAAATGTATTTTTAACTTATTCGTTTGTATTTTCGGAGAAATAGACGAAACGCTCTTATGGAACAGACTGTATCTTTCAAATGCAGCTGCTAATAGGGACATACTTCTTTATGTAGGTTCAGTGAAAAGCAGGGACCAAGCAAAAAACCAACAGAGGTTTCATCTGGGAACTTGGAGGAATCGGTGTTCTCAAACTCATTTTACGAACCCCATTAATAAACACACCGGATCTTTGCAAAGCCTGAGCCCCGAACCCACAGCCCACCGGTTACGAAATCGAGGCTTTTGCAAACTGAGCTACTGCAGTTAAAGCTAATAATATTGTAAACATGAGAGCAAAAGTATAAACTTTCAACTATATTGCTCCCTCGCCACTTCGCGCTTCATGTTTTGTGGCTTCAGTACTTCGGGGATTTTCCCAAAATATCCATCAAAAGATAAAAATGAAAAATACAGCCATGTCTTCAGCCACATTTCGGAAAGGAGCATTGTCTCATGTAGATCCGTGAGAGAGAAAGATCCCTGCATGTCAAACAAAGAGATGAGTTGACTCAGAAAACATACCACGGGCTCTTGAGATGACAAAGTCTGCAAGTGAGGAAGAAGTAAAAGAGGAAGACGAAGAACAAACTGAACAGCGTCGCTTTACCCTGGAAAATCTGTAACCATTGTGCAACATGGCAAGAATTTGCACAAGACATTGACGTCAATATGGTTCGAGCTGTCGAGTTCAGAAATCGGTTTGACGGGGTTATGTCCTTGTACAGGGGAATTTTGAAGAAAAAGGAGAAACAAAGACAATTACCCATCACCCTGTTTCTCTTCAAGGTAAAGCCTCTTGGCTCTACCGTCAGCGCCTCCAGCAGAAGAGTTTCCGAGTGAGCTTAAAACTTTTACAAGTCAAGTGAAAGCCTCTTCTCCGCCAACAACACAAGACTCTTCCTCTTTCAAAAAGCAGTGTTGATTAATTTTTATTACTCTATAAGGTTTTGTAATTTACCTTATTAATTAGCAACTACACGTTTAAGTAAGTATGTAAATTTTTAATGTGTAAAGTATAAATACTGTTTATATATTTAAAACATTCATGTACCTGCATACGCGAAAATTCCTAGGGGCATATCCTGCTTTCGCTGAAGGTTCTAGTCCCCATTAACAGCGAAAAACGAGGGATCACTGTATAAGCAACAAAAAAAAATTTAAATATATTGGAAACGTCATCGTGGATTCTAATTTATCACATACGCCTCTAAGTTTCGAACTACGATAAATACTTCCTACATTTTTCCCTCCTTTGTGGCATCTAATGAACACTGGCAAGCATTCCTAAACCCAAGCAATTCTGGATGTCTTATATAGCTAGTTACTAATGAACAAGATAAATTCCTCGTGTGAAATGTAAATAGGAAATATAAATGTAAAAACGGCTGAAGTATCCCGGGAGGAAAAGATGTCGGTGAGTAATGATCTCAATTCATCTTTTCAAAGGAGATTTAGTTCCATAAAAGTGAGTTATGGCCGGCGAAAAGGAAACTGCTTTCATATTCATGGAAAGATTATTATGGATTATAATAGTCAGACCGATAAAAGGCCCTACAAAATTTACATATAAAACTGAAAATTTGTGCGAGAAAGCAAAATAACTAGATTTCGAAATTATCATCATAAACGGTAGAGATAGATTGACATTGAAAATATAATTCATATATAGATGTATATATGCATATACATATATATATACATATACATATATATATTTGTGAGAGATAGATTGACAAATAAAATATAATTCATATATAGATGTATATATGCATATACATATATATATATACATATACATATATATATTTGTGTGTGTTTATATACATACTGTAATATCTTATATGTGATAATTCATATATAGATGTATATATGCATATACATATATATATACATATACATATATATATTTGTGTGTGTTTATATACATACTGTAATATCTTATATGTGTGTGTGTATATATATGTGTGTGTGTGTGTGTGTGTGTGTGTGTAATGTAGGGAAAACAGATCGAGGACTATTGTAATGTAGGGAAAAGAGATCGAAGAATAACACCCCCGAGGATAAAAAGTAATAGAGAAAACCCCTAAGTTTAAGAAGCAGACAAAATCTGAGACACGTGTGAAACACCTGTAGCCCATAAAAAGGAAATCATAATCCCCCTTTGACGTTACAGAAATCGTAACTTAAACCAGTTAACCCAGTCTGACACTAGACTGTCAAATAATTTTAAGTTCTCCCAACATGTGGCGAAAACATCTGCAATCACACCACGCAATCTGTCCGCCACACTAGGAGTAAGGCGGGAAAGCGCAACGGCCAATGGGAAGATCCTATAGCGCCCGGCACACGCCCTCAGGGAATCTAAATGGTCACACACAGAGCCCCAAAGAAACCCCCTTAGATAAGATTTTTAGATTTTAAAAGTAAGAGACACACATTTCGCAATTCTAGCCCCAGTAGCAGACGCTCACTTTTTTATGCTAGCATCTTAGAGTACAAATCTGTCGTCGATAGTGCTTTCTTTACATATCTCATGACATATCATACATATCATATCATTCTTTACATATATCATCTGGAGAAGAATAAAGGATGAATTGGAAAAACAACAAATAGCCCGACTGCTTATTTAATGACCAGAGATGACATTATATAATATATATATAATATATATATATATATATATATATATATATATATATATATATATATATATTATTATATATATATGTAAAGTATCAAAATTATTTAACTTTAATATTTCATTAACAACCTCCTCTCTACCATTCTAATTCCTTAAAATCTTTTTTCCCAGCCTCAAAATGTCTTAATCAATGAAGCGTTCTCGACTTAAAATTATTTCGATATAATTCCCAAAACTCTCTATCCTATAGATGTCAATTTTCTGTCTATTCAACATGTTTCCCAACTGTCGCCGGCCAATGGCTCCGCGTTTTTCCTGATCTTACACTTAAATTCGCTGAGTAAGTGAATAAATTCTTTCTGTCTTCGCTCTTGAGTGCACCTCTGTTCTAGCAGAGGGATTTTTGTGTCTGTCTCTTGTCTGTCTTTGCCTAGTAAAGATATTCTTTTATCAGCTGTGAAATAAAGCTTTAATTAGACTTGTGCCGTTCTTTTCAATGTCGGCCAACTGCATTTTTATTACTACTAGCTGTTTAGCTTTTTCCTTTTTCAGCAGTTTTACAATTATTGGATTACATATATGTGTGTGTGTGTGTGAATGTTTTTGTATTTGTATTCGTACTGTAATATTCTATTATATTTATAACGTGTATGCAAGCGAATATAACGAAAAATTTAAAAATATAGACATCAGCTGTAAAATCCTCTAAAATAGCTTCTAAAACAGGAAAATAATATGAGATATTGTAAGCCGATATTTAAGAGATACCGATTGTATTTATAGCCATAAATTCATATATGTCTGTGAATGGGTGTTTATATTTATACAGTAATATCCTAGTCCGGAGAGTTGAATTTTAGTCTGAAAACTTGTTTATCTGCACAAATGTATTTACAAGTTCAATAACACAACATGTAAGTTCTTATAAATATTAGCAGAAACTCAATCTTAAACAAATCTTGCACCTTGACTGCCAATACCAAAAAAACATTCACTTAATTATCCGGGATGGACATTAGTTTTCTAGTAGCACCTGCCCCAACACGTTCCATAGTTTCACAAAATAAATCTCTGTAACACATCTCGATGCTTCTCAGGGCTTCTCTACCATCTGATACCTCTCAAAATCCGTTCACAGGTTTTTTGCAGTTTCTCAGCTCCATGAATCTGTGTTTAGAAATGTACCTGAGCGCAGGTGATTGCCAGTAGTTAATATTCCAATCAATAGGAGAGAGAACCTGCTCTTTTTTCTTCAAGTCGTGGGGCATTCCAAAGGCTTTTGAATATGCGCAGGGTATACGCCTGACCCCTACCCTGTTTGACTGCACCTTCCCAAGGGATTGGCATTTCAAGTACCCCAAACCAGACTTTGAGGCAGTCTGGACTAATGGACTCTTCAACAATCACAAAATCTTCTCACCAAACTAAAACTCTTTCAGGTGGGGAATGAAAAATGCGGAAAACCAACAGGCCTCGTAACAATGCAACAATTTTTAATGTAGCTGAATACATTTTCTATTGTTGTTGTTACTCATGGTAGAAGGAACCCAATAGGGCCATAACAAGGGTAAACCTTTTAACAAGGACGAATTCTATTGTTGTTACCAGCCCCCATTAAACCACCACTCATAATAAACCCTTTGCAATAGGAAACTTGTCCATAACAAAAAAGGACAATAGAACAGGAACCACGAAACCAGAATGCTCACAAGGACAGAACCTATGAACTATACATTTACATTCACCATAAAGACACGTCGGATTTTCGTCACCAGAACTCGGTTTTAGTTTTTTGAGAGTTGAACCTCTCAGAATGTTCTCGACCTTTTTTTGCAGGGTTTGGTTTTGGTTTGGTTTGGAGTGCGGTCTACCTTTTGAAAGGCTAACCTGGACCTGAACCTACAGCTTAAAGCCAATTCCGAAAGAAACAAACCATATGACA
>CM063507.1:99856385-99888885 GCA_032207245.1 Pardosa pseudoannulata | reverse complement strand
CAGCCCCCTTAGCCCTCCGGCTTCTTATTTCCTCTAAGGAACACAGAGTGGTAAGGGTCAGTGGAGGCAATTTTGCAGATATCATGAAGGGCACACATATACGAAAGTCTTGCAAATTCCTTACAGGGTATTTTAAATTAAAATGGGACATTCTAAGTTCTTTTTTCTATATTTATGCTAATAAGAGGACTAATATATACTAATAAGGCCTAATAGAGGTCTGACGTTTCAGAGACGTCATTGCATGTCAAGCGGTTAAATCAGATTCCAAAAGGCTACAAACAATAATGCTTGCTGTAAGTTTGCTTTGGTTTGAAGCTGTGCGGTCTACTTTTTGCAACACGAGAGCTAATGAGACCGGGACCTACTACTTACAGTCGATTCCGAAGGGCTACGAACATCCATGCCAGATCTGATTTTTATTTCTTCAAAAAGTAGAATCGAATGTTTGTTTCAATACCTGCTATCTGGATTTGCAAATCAACAAGTTATTGAAAAATTGAAATATGTGGTTTAATTTTGAGGAATAGGTAAAATTCCGTTCACATTCTACATTGCTATGTGAAATCGCTAAAATTATTAACATTAAATCAGAGAGTTTCCTTTGTTTAAAATATCTATTAATTTATCTGTACAATCAAAGCAACTGGGTATCGATACTTCTTCATCAAGAATTGTCGTACGGATTTCGTATTGTTTACTGCAAAATTCTGATCGCATTGGCGAGATTAATCCCAATTTTGTGCAGAGACAAAAAAAATATTTATTTCGTCATCGCAAATAATTCCCCGTTTGAAAATTTGGCAATTCGAATGTAGATCAAAGTGATCCAAAATTTGTTATTGCCTATTTAAAACGAGAAAATCAGTAGGTCTGCAGTTTCACAAGATGGACATAAAAGTTAACATATGCCACGAACATATCAGTTAAATTTTGCTAGTTATACAATTAATAAATTAATTTGGTCTCCTTTCATTAAAAATGTAAGTAAAGTGGTTTTGAAGTTCTATAAAAAATTTACAGTAGAACCTCTATTATCCGAATTAGGACCGAACGTACTTCGGATCATCGAAAATTCAACAATAATCATCTAGTTTAATATGTAGTATCATCATTGGTGCAATAACATTCGATTGTTCTGGGACTCGGCAGTACGACCTTCCAAATTTCGAAATGGGGTGTATTTTTGTTTAGAACAGAGATGTTTGAAAATGGGGAAGAGCACACTCATACTAAGAATTTTGCTCATGAGAAGGAATTCTAAAAAAGGGAATTCAAAATTATTTATCTACAATCTTAGTTTGGAAAGGACGGCTTGCATATTAAAGGAATGTGGGAAAAAAGAAAACTTTAAAAATTCATTTTTGTAACGAGAAAATTTTGGATGACAGCAGAAAGTGAAAAAAAAATGTGAAGAATTTACAGATTTCCGTTAACGGAGAATTTCGGTTAATCGAGGTTCTACTGTATATACAATATGATGTTATAGTTTGAATATTCTATTTAAAATTAATTTAACTCCAAGTTTTATAAAGATAGTCGATAAAAGATATGTCAATAAAAATCGACAGTACTTTTAAGACACTGAAACAATCTGATTCGGTCTGTATAATGAAAAAACTTTTTCTTAGTATAAATTATAAAACTTGTCTTTGGTTGGATTGGTTGAAGTAGGTCTTCAGTTTTCCTACACTACGGGACCTACTGCTTTAAGTCGATTTCGAATAACAAAGAACATCCTTTCCTGAAATAGGATTCTAATTCAACATCTCCTGTTCCGAAGTTCAGATCTCTACCCGTTCGGCAAACTTATCCATGATTTTGTAAGGTAAAATAATAGAATTAAACGATAAAATGCACCAAGACCTTTTAGGAAGGTTTATTTTCACACGAATTTGAATCGAGAAGTTTTAAAATATCGCCAAAAGCAGACAAATTCATTTTGGGAAGTTTTATCTGTTTTGAAAATCACGAGGTAAAAAATCTTCAAATGGGAGGAGGGGAGATTAAGGAATACAGTAAGCACTATGCCTATATATTGCATAAAAAACAGGGTGTTTCAAAAATGACCGATATATTTGAAAAATCAATAAAAACTAAACGGACAGTAATAGAAATACATAGTTTATTGCAATATGCTTGGGACAATAGCAAATTTTCAGGCTAACAAACTTTTAAAAGTAGTTACAATGTTCCACAATAGATGGCGCTGCAGTCTGGAAAAATCTAAACTAAGATATTTGTCTGTGGGGACTCTTAAAAAAACAGGTGTAACGGCACTATCCAGAAACAATTGAATAACTGGCACAGTACATCTGTTCTGCATGCGAAGCCCTCCCGCCTGCAACGTTTACACGGATTTCTCACAATACGCCTTATTATTGCTGCGCATGGTTGATATCTGGAAAATATCGTAGTTTAGACTTTTCCAGACTGCAGCGTCATCTATTGTGGAACATTGCAACTAATTGTGAAAGTTTGTCTGCCGGAAAATTTAATATTGTTCCAAGCATACTGCAATAAATTGTGTATTTCTATCATTTTCCGTTTAGTTTTTATTAATTTTTCAAATATACCGGTCATTTTTGAAATACCCTGTATATGTGCATGCATTTGAAAAAATAACGCAGTTTCACTTTGAGATCTAAAAAGTTTATATAACAAAAACTGGGAAAAGAGCAGGTTTTTATCATTATATGTTCGGAAATATTTACGTGCAAGTATCTCTTCCTTTTACTTAGAGGGCACGTGGCACTATAATTCTTCACTGAAAAGGGTGGAAAAGCATTCCACCCCCATCCAAAATGTTTCTCCGAACAGATTCCCGGAGAACGGCAGTTAATACATATCCTTTCCGAAATCCGATGATGTCGGTTTCTGCTTGGCAGGATGATTTCGAATGATCGCTCACTCTTGAAAGGGGAGGTTGACAGGGAGTAAGGTAAGAAAGATTCCGCTGGGATGTCATTTGCCATGAATTACGGGTTGTTTATCCGCTCTCAAAGGTTTCGTGTTCGCGAAAATGATAAAATGAAACAGTATTCCAGAATCATTCTTGAAGTATTAGATTAATTATTTTATGCCAAATCGTGTTTTCAGTTTTTTCTAAAATATTCCTTAAAATCTTTTTTCTACCTGTGGTGTTTTAATCTAGAATAGATGTTTTTTTCATATTTTATTATTATTATTATTATTATTATTATTATTATTATTATTATTATTATTATTAGCATATAGCCGTCATATGACGGGATTAGTACAATTTTTAATTTTCCAGAATTGTAAAGTACCCCATGAGACAGGCAAAAATATGGTTTGTTTTTTGGCTGAGAATTATCTGGTACAAGCTTAATGATTTGTTTATCTTTACTGACCGAATGTTAGTTGCCAGCTTTAATTTATCTTGTCATATTACGTGATACAATGGGCAGCAGAGGTTTTGATTTTGACAGTGAATATTAAAATTTTTGGACAGTGAATGTCCAAAATTGAGCGAATCAACTGCAAACCGTGTGGTTATGTATAAAAAACAAACGAACATACTACTTAATTTTCAAAGATCTGTAACTTAAACGATAGATATTTATTGGTCCGTGAAATAGACTCCTAGACTTTTATGAAAAGAATTTGTTGTTAATACCGGTGACAAAATTTTCATTGGAACAAAAAATAATAGATGATTTAATTTAAAATTATCACATACATATCTAATCTATTATTTAAGCCAAATATGAATTAAAATTATTTCGTAGCATCTAAGTCTAGTGATAAAACGCATGAAAATAATGAAGACGAAATTTAAATAATTTAAAATAAGAAAGGATTAAATCAGATGGTTAAAGGAAAGACGTCATAATGCTAGATTATTTTTTTACTTACTTATTATAAGATAAATTTATTAAATGCTCTTAACCGAGGAAAAAAAGGCTTGAAATAATGGGATTAAACACCCAAAAAAGGGGGAAGGTGTGGATTTTGAAAGTTTTAAAGATTTGATTTGAATTTTGCTAACCCTAACTTATCAAGAATTCAATATAGATGCCCCAATCCCTTCCAGGTCCAACCGCTTCATAAATTCTAGGGACAGGTGGACAGATAATTTAGGCTGTTATTATATAAGGGATTTATTACTCTTTCAAAGAATTTCCTGTACGTGAATTGCTTAATTTTACTGGAATATTCCTGTAATAATTATGAGTACTTTCGTTCTGATTAATAAGCTAAATAACAATAAGAATCGTGATCACAATTTTGTAATATGGTGTGAGTGTGTGTATATGTAATCCTATTTTAACCATAACTAAGTTATAATTGCGTTCTAAAATAAAATTGACTCACTGTATCCCTAAAAGAACAATCTTTGGTGAGATTCCTTTCTTTCTCTTCTAACTGTGGTTATGTTGGTGATTTCGTGAACATCAAAAATAATTTCAACTATTCTTACTTAAATCTTTTAACACATTGCTTGCGGGTACATTTCGAAGCGTAACTATACCGGGAGCGGGCGTTTTGAGCTTAAATTTAGTTATTCAGTTAAATCTCAAATATATTGAAAATTCTTTTTTTAACAAAATTTTCCTATTTTATATTGAAATATATAAACAAATATATAAATAGACAAACAAATATATATATACAAATAGAAATATACATATAAATATACATATATATAATATCATTTTCGCAAGGATAAATAAAAAGTTAACTTTAAATCTAAACTGATTTTTTAATCGACCTTCCCGTTCTGTGGTTCCGCATCAACTGATGTAAAAACTAGTTTTTATTTGTCTCAATTGTTCTAGAATCTGTGTATTAGACAAGAGCATTCCGCTTCGTTTTAAAGTATATACCGTTATTTTTGTACTCACCAACAAACAGTGTTGTTACACTAACACGTACTAGTACGTGACCTGCTCTCGAGCATCAATCGTCAAAAAACGTACCGTTAAGTGTCCTGCTCTGGAGTATCAATCGTCCGAAAACATACATTTAGAAATCCTTTGTTCTCATATTTTGCCCTGAAAAGCGTGGAAAATGTTATCAGCCGAAATTCCCGCGCAGAACTGTCTTTTTTGGCGTTCCTACCTCAGGAAATTCCTATGTATACTTCCGAGTCAGCTTTTTACTCTGCATAGTTCCGTCTTTCTCCTATTACGTTATCGTTAATGAGCTAACTATTTTTAATTAAAACTCGCTTAATCTTAAATCTCCTTTTTAAACCTCACATTATATATATATATATATATATATATATATATATATATATATATATATATATATACACACATATATACATATATATACACACACATATATACATATACACACGCATATATATATACACACACAACACACAAATATACATATATATATACACATATATACATATATATACACACACACATATATATACATATATATACACACACATATACATATATATACACACACATATACATATATATACACACACACATATATACATATATATACACACACACATATATACATATATATACACACACACATATATACATATATATACACACATATATACATATATACACACACATATATACATATATATATACACACACATATATACATGTATATATACACACACATATATACATATATATACACACACATATATATATATACACGTCGTTTCTCACTTCGAGAGATACAAGGGGGGAGATTATGACTTACCTTGCTCTGTAGTGAAGTGAAGTGAAAAACCGCTAAAGTGCCAATTAACTCTCGAAAATAGCCACGTGTCGAAATCTGGGAGATTCCGTGAGATAATTTAAACAGTATAAATAACACAGGCGAGTCACGGATCTCATTTTATGGATACGTTACTGCGGATCCGGGAAATAGACTACGTTTGTATTAAAACAGGAGAATTGAAATGAGGGAATATACAGCCAATACTCAGATGATCGTAATTAATATACTATATACAGCTCAATATAAAAGCTTTGTTCGATAGGAAACAATTACCACTTATTAAAAGTACTACAGAACAAACCTCGGTGATGAGAAAACAAAATAAATCATTTCTCGAAAGGCGAGAGAGGATTCTAGTTATTTAACCGTCGGAAACGTAGTCGGACAAAAGCAATTCATCAAAGTCGTTTGATAGGGAAGGAAATGGTTGACCAGCCGGACACTCCCTGCTATTAATCTCGAGCAATACGGAGACGATCGGTCAAGAGGAGAATGTCTCGACCCGATATTCCTTCAGAGGCGTCAATGGTTCGCCCACATTCTTGTACGATAGAGTGGTTCAAGATTTTATAAACAAAGAATGAATAGATTCGCATACCCGGGCCCCGTGTGAATTAACCCTTTACCTGTGGAATATATTTAAGAAAAACGTGCCAAAAATGGAACGTTTTTCTTCTTAATTTTGTTCTTTGTTTTCAAAATGAGAATAGAATATTTTTGAAAAAAAAATAAACGAAATAACTATTTTCAATTCTTACATGTACATGAAATTAGTATATTGGATATTTTGCTCATGTGACAGCAAGATAAATCAAATGGCATCATTTTCTGGATATTTATAATAAACTAATACAACAATATTGTTATCTATAAAGTCCGGCTATTGATTTCCAAGACTCGTGGAATAACTCAGAAGAAAAAAATAGGTTAAGAACATAGCTATGTAGTGGGATTCGAAGTAATCATCATCATCCATAATGCACGACTGTGTTCGGCTGTACAAATTTCGGAAAGAAGTTTTATAGTCCTCCTTTTGGAATGCTCTTTAATAGTGACGTTACAGTTTTCCTGATGACTTCGACATCTTGAAATCTTATTCCCATCAGCGAATTTTTCAGCTTAGGAAACAGGAAAAAGGTCTGCAGTTGCTAGATCTGGAAAGTATAGTGAATTCTGTATCTCAACGGCACCATACTGGGCTGAGAATCGCCTCACAGGCAACGCAATGTGCGGGCGGGCATTGTCATGTAGTAGCAGCCAACTCCATTTTCACTTCGAGAACAGGAATTTAAGAGCTACGTTTTAATGCGCCATTCCACGAGAACCACTTACTTCAGAATGGCACCGATTGCACTGCACATGCGCAAGAAAATGCTCTTCAATATGCAATCCTTAGTGCCATCTTCCGGCTTTTCATTCTCCTACAGTTACGTCAGTCTTGGAAATTAATAGCCGGACCTTGAATATCGACTGTCATGAACCCTCGGATTCCTTTTAATTTCACAAATCCTTTACAATATACTAGAAATAGCGAGAAAAGGGCGAAAACTGCAGAATTGCTCTCGGAAAAGTATATCTGTTGAAAAAATTAATATATATATGTGTGTATTATAGTGCTGGTGTCGGACTAGAGACGGTCTAGTGTGGGTTTGGAAATCTTTATTGTTGGGTATAACAGAAACACTGGCATCTGGTGGTGACCAGAAGCGTTAATGCGTTTTACTGTGATGTTACATTACATCCAATGCGGATTGCAATAGAAATAGAAGTTGCACAAATAGATGTTACAAAAATCTTAAACTTGGAACATTCCGTAATGCTAACAGTTTTATATTTAAGCCCGTGTAAAATAATGTTACGTTGCCCTAGTGTTTGAGAAAAAAGAAATTAAATCCCATTAAAAAACACAGGATAAATATGTCTTGATTAAATAATTTTATATAATTAAATACCTAAGGAATACAACTAGAATACAACTCATGATTTGTAGATATAGAAGACTCCTGGATTCGCCGTCGGTCTCTCAAAAGAATGGTGTTGCTTTTCCCTTTTCTCTTGTCGCTCCAAAAAATGTCTATCCCGCAAGCAGCGGATACCAGCAGCTTTCACCCTCTTCTCTTCTCTGGTAACAACCTTGTCCTCTAAAAAAATCAGACTGCCCTGCGGAGAAAATACAGGGGTCCCATCAAGAACGGAAGGTCAGAATCGTGTCAAACCAACGGGCCCTTCTATTGGTTGGGAGAAGTCTGTAGTTTCTTCTAGTTCAAACCTGTCCTGTTCTGTATGTTATTGAAGATGGCTCACAGGAAAAGGTGAAAAGAAATTACCCGAATGTAAGTTATTGTTACAGCCCGGCAAAATTAATAATCGATTAAAATTTTCTATTATAAGCAGTGCGAATTGGAATTAATCGAAGAGGTGTCCTACTAGATGTAACACAACACTCTTAAATACAAAATTGCAATATTTTTTAAGGCCACCCATCTGAGACTAAAGCCGTCAGAATCAATAATGGCTTAAGATTATCTTTTACCATAAGGAAGAATTGCATTTAAAAGGGGAGGTAAACAATTAGACGTTACACAACAGTCCTAAATACAAGTTTTAACACTCTACGTCTTATCGCTTGCAAATTAAATATTTCACGCCGAATTTAGTCAAAATAAATTAAATCAGAGTGGTTTCTTGCTTTGAATGAAACTATCATGAAAATGGAACCCCCTTCGCACTATAAAAACTACTATAAAAAAAAAAGAAATTGTTTACAAAAAGAAAGTTACGGAACTTGGAGAAAATGTTTCATCGTTCGATTATATACTTGTTATAACAAATCGCTACCCAGAGCAATCTTTGAATATATTCGCGGGAAAATATTCGGCATCTTGCAGTGACCGCCAGAGTTGATATACGTCCTATTGCGATTTTCGGTTATATACATTAAGGATTGCAATCAAAATAAAGGGGGCACAACTAGATGTTACAGTTGTCTGACAAATAAAATTTCAACATTATAACGCTAACCGTTTTTAGTACGAAGGCAGGTAAAATTGATAATATTTTTTCTTTTTATGACATAGAAAGTGACTAGCAATCGAACGGGTAGGTGCATAATTAAATATTACACAACAGTCCTAGATAAAATATTCGACTCCATACAAAGTCGACTAGGATTCTATCAATGGTTACGATTATATTTAGATCTAATAAAAATATATCCAACCAAATCTATAAAAAACGATGTTTTTCCCAGGATTCCTTCACACCAAACAAGGATGTAAAAAGAGAAACAAATAGATGACGTTTTCCGTTCGGGGAGAAACGATTTATGTCTGATCAATGGGAAAATAAATACTGATTAAAAGAATTAGGAAGATCCATCGGCTTTTACTTTTTACTGCTTTGGTTTCTTTCTTTGTGCTCTAGTTGTCTCGAATTTGATGGATTTGTTTCATAATCACATCTACGATGTCACGATGCGATATTACAAGTGTCGTTGGATGCTTTATGTCAGATATAATTCCTTTACAAGTTCTCACTTGAACAAAGCATAAGTTTGACATATGTACTTATCACGTTATATCACATTATACGTAGATATATGTATGTGCTTAGCTATGTACATACCTATAAATACATACACATAAAACAAGTCTATCCATTTTAATAGTAATATATAGATAGATAGATAGATAGATAGACAGACAGACAGACAGACAGACAGACAGACAGACATAGAGACAGATAGATATATATAGATATATAGAGAGATAGACAGATAGATATAGAGAGATAGATAGACAGATAGATATAGAGAGAGATAGATAGATAAAGAGATAGAGATATATATATAGAGAGAGATATATAGATAAATATAGATAGAGTAGATAGAGATAAATATAGATAAATATAGATAGATAGATATAGATATAATTATAGATATATAGATAGATAGATAGATAGACAGAGAGAGAGAGAGATAGATAGAGAAGAGATATACATATCAGTGTGCATACACATACTACTTGTATACACACTCATATGTGTACATTTGAGGCGGTAGACGAAAATTATCAATTATTAAGGGGTAAGGGTTAAGACTGGTTCGAGGTAATGATTCCATGTGACAGAGTGTGTATGTTGTGACGCCTTCAATGTGCTTGAGTGGAGAAGAAGCATGAAGAAGGATCTCAGACTTAACAGAATTGGAAATCACTTTTTTGGAATAAATAATTGCTATATTCAAAGGGACACTAATACCCCAAAACAATTCGAAATGTAAAGAATTATTGTTTGGATAACATATCCACGATGATCACAGTCGTAAAAAAAACTTTAATATTCTCACACGATGGGGAGACTTTTCCAGGGTGCAACGCGAACCCAGTCTATTCCACGTTCGGTGGCCGAGACCCTGTCATTCCTTATATGAACGGGCCTTACGGGTCTCCCGAACGTAATTGCTAAAAAGCGTGCTCCGGACAAAAGACGCGGAAGCTACAAGAGGTCAAAGCACCTACGTAAAAAATGTCGAAAAGCCCCGAGTCGCAAAATTCGAGGCTTTTTATACCTGGGGGTCAGTGACGGTCCCGCCAACCGTTTTCTGGTCAGTTACGATTTCAGTTACCTCAGAACTCCAGCTAAGGTTACAGCTAGTTAATTAGTCGAATTCTCATTCGCTAGCTGTCCCGTTCCAGAATTCGTGAGGGAATCATAACCGCGACCGATCAGGGCGTGACGCCTATTCAACCAAACTGTCAACATCCCAGACAGTGCGTCGCCGCGCTATTGTAGTCCTTCAAGCAGGTGGGACCCAGCTTAGCTGATTTCGGTCGTTATTGGTCTGAACAAAGAGGGGTCTTCACAATATGTACATTTTGCATATATATACATATACGCATACATACATAATTCATATATTATATATAAAAGTGTGTATGTAAACAGCAATTGCACTATATGAATAAATATACAATTCTGATAATATTTTGAAAACTACTTAACCTACGTTAATGAGACTTTTCAGAATAGAGTAATAGGGTGTAAAAAGCTTTCTTAGCAAGTATCAAGACGATTGCTCTAGTAGCTCACTTAATATCGTTCGTATGGCAAAATAAATTTTTAGCGTGTAAAGAGTATTTCCACTATAATGACCAAATATCCAATTCTGATGATATTTCGGATTCTACTTTACCTACGTTAATGAGACTTTACAGAATAGTGTAATACGGTGTAAAAAGCTATTTTAGCAAGTTTCAAGACGATTGCTCTAGTAGTTCGCTTAATATCCTTCGTATCTCAAAATTGATTTTTAGCATGTAAACAGCAATTCCATTATAATAACCAAATATCTAATTCTGATGGTATTTCGGATTCTACTTAACTTATACTTAACTTTTGATTAACTTATTAAAACTTATCCTGATATATCGCCAACCCCATTAAAGTGTTACACGTGTGAGGGAACAAATCTTCTGTTGAAAACTTATAACTTTTAATAAACAGAAATATAACTTATCTTTATATTAGTAAAATAATGTTTAGAATCACTTTTGTAATTCCAGAGATTGCCCCCGATACAGAAACTAATTTTAATATTGTTAAAATTAATTTCGTTTACATTTAATATTTTATAATATTATTATAGATTATGACACCCTTTCAAAACCATTAATTACAAAAATATTTTTGATTTTTCCTTATAGAGTTAATCCTAAGTGAACATCTTCCTTGATATTAAAAAACCGGCATGCCATTCGCCTTCTGTGGCCAAAATTATTGTAGCCCAAAAATAAGTCTAATTTGTCAAGGTTCAACATTTCAGCATTCTTATAATCTGGCATGGTAACTATGTCCGTTATTTTAAAAAATACATTACGGCATTACTGTGTTTATATAACGACTCCCATAGATACGTGTAATTCCAATGAGATAACGATAAATCTATTACAAACTGTTAGTTGGTTTGATTTGAAGCACAAAGGTAGGTTTTCCCCATTAGGACTAATAAGATCGGAACGTATTGTTTAATGTTGATTCCGTATGGTGAACATCCATAACAGAAGCGGGATTTGAACTAGCGAACTCGGGTACTAAAGATCAGAGACCTAACATCCGGTCATCTTCAGAAGATTACAAATAGAGTAGGAAGTATACGGTAAACATCCTACGAAATATATATTGAAGCTGTAAAGACCCCCCCCCCCTTTGTTCAGAATTTGAAAGACCGAAATCAGCTGATCTGAATTCATTTTGTTTCGATTCAGCTACAAAAGCGCGGCGACGCCTTGTCTGGGATGTTGACAGTTCGGTTGAATAGGAGTCACGCACCTAATCGGTTGCGGTAATGATTCCGGAGGATTGCATGGAGAAGCCCGGAATCGGGACAGCTAGCGAATGAGAATTCAATTAATAAAACTAGCTGTAACCTTAGCTGGAGTTCTCAGGTAACTGGTAACCGTAACTGACCAGAAAATGGTTGGCGGGACTGTAACTGACCCCTCAGGTATTAAAAACCTGGAATTTTGCGACTCGGGGCTTTTCGACATTTTTTACGGAGGTGCTTTGACCCCGGGGAGGCTTTCACGACATTTGACCGGTGCCAGATTTTTAATGATTCCGCACGGGAGATTCGTAAAGTCCGCTCCATAAGGTACGGCAGGGTCTCGGACACCGAACGGGGGAAAGATGGGGTTTGCATTGCAACCTGGAAGGCCTCCCTATTTGTGAGATTATTTAATCTTTTTTTCGACTGTGATCGTCGTGGTAATTTTAAGCAATCAACAATCTTCTATATTTCTACTTCTTTTGGGAGAATTAAAATCCCGTTGTATATATATTCAATATTTACTCGAGAAAAAATAAGTGATTTCCAATTCTATTGTGACTGTGATCCTTCTTGACACTACTACTTAGTCGAGAACATTGAAATCGTCAGAAAGCCAAACTATTTTGTAACCCCATACTTGAAATCACCGACTCGAACGGGAATGAGTCTTAACCCTTACCGCCTGACAAGGGGTAATTTCCGTGTACCGCTTCAACTAGGAAAGCCTGGAATGGGAATGCACCCCTAGTTTAGTCCATCCAACTTTTAAGGGGAAAGGACAATATAATTTTTTATATTTGGAGGTAGGGCCGTGCTATATTATTAGTATACTATTGGTCACTTCGAGGTAGAACTGAATACGACTGAATGACTTTGATAAAGGAAAAAAAAGCACTGAACTTCACGCATAAAATTTGATAGCTTCTGAAAGAATACAAATGAACCGTTTTGCATGAATTTTCTCTTTTCGGGATAGTCGCGTTTTTAAAGCTTTTTAAACTCGGCTATCTCTCGACGATTTCGTAACAATAAATCCCGTTTGTCTAACGGTACCATAAACCACGACTTCAAATGCATTTCAGAAAGCTACTGACTTGCTTTATTCCGCTTGGTCTATCCCGTGACAGACTTATAATGGTGTAATAAAGATACATACTTCCAAGTCGTCTTGAATGTCCTGTCTATAACATTATACTAAAATGTCTTTTATACTAAGCTATAAAACAGGAACTTATCTGGGCAGGACACGCAATTGCCAGAGCGTACATACATCCTGCCCCGGAATCTTATGTCCGTTTATGGGGACAACAGACTTTGGGAAAAGATAAAAATATATTAGATACGTGCATCTATAATGAATGCATTAATGCCCGAGTCATTTCTGCTAAAAATATATCGATGACTACCGTAAATCTAACCTAATGGGAACTCCATAGGGTAAAATAAGGTTCCCAGTAAAACGTTAATTTATCAAAATTGACTGACTTTTGCTGACCAGAACTCACAAAAATGCCTGATGAAATAATAAGAAACATTATCTCTGATGTAAATAAACTTTAAACTGTCAATAGCCAGTATCAGCAAAGTAATTTAAAAGAATTTTTTATGTGTTTGGATATATTATCCATGTTTGGACCGAAAATTTAAAAAAAAGTTAGCTTAAAATTGCTTGTTTAAAAAAAAGGTTTTAGGTCTAATAAACTTTATTGTACACTTTAATTATAACATTTCTTTCAGATATTCTTTTGGTTAAACGTTACTTTAATTTGTTATTGGTGTGTGAAATTTGGAAGATCTTATTTTGAATTTATCCTCTTAAAACCGTTTCAAACTTCACACATCTGAGATGCATTTACTGATTACGCTATCTATCATTTATCCATCTATCATTTATCTATCTATCATCTATCTATCATCTATCTATCTATCATGTATATATCAATCATCTATCTATTACCTATCTATCATCTATCTATCTATCATGTATCTATCTATCATCTATCTATCTATCATCTATCTATCATCAATCTATCTATCTATCATCTATCTATCATCTATCCATCTATCCTCATCTATCATCAATTCATCATCTATCATCTATTCATCTATCACCTATCTATCATCTATACATTATCATCTATCTATCTATCATCTATCTATCATCTATCATCATCATCTATCATCATCATCTATCATCATCATCTATCATCTATCTATCTATCTATCATCTATCTATCTATTCATCTATCTATCCATCATCTATCTATCCATCATCTATCTATCCATCATCTATCTATCCATCATCTATCTATCCTCATCTATCTATCATAATCTATCTATCTATCATCTATCTTCTATCTATCATCTATCTATCTATCACCTATCTATCTATCATATCTATCACCTATCTATTATCTATCTATCATTTATTCATCTATCCATCTTCATCTATCATCTATTCATCTATCTATCTATCTATCTATCTATCTATCTATCTATCTATCCTCTATTCATCTATCTATCTATCATCTATCTATCCATCATCTATCTATCCATCATCTATCTATCCATCATCTATCTATCCATCATCTATCTATCCATCATCTATCTATCTATCACCTATCTATCTATCACCTATCTATCTATCATATATCTATCACCTATCAATCATCTATATCTATCTATTCATCTATCATCTATCATCTATTCATCTATCAATCTATCTATCTATCTATCTATCTATCTATCTATCTATCTATCTATCTCTCTCTAACATCTATCTTTATCATATCTATCATCTATCTATCATCTATCATCATCTATCTATCATCATCTATCTATCATCATCTATTATCTACCATCTATCTATCCATTTACCATCTATCTATCCATCATCTATCTATCCATCATCTATATCATCTATCTATCTATCAATCTATCTATCATCTATCTATCATCTTTTATCTATCACCTATCTATCTATCACCTATCTATCTATCACCTATCTATCTATCTATCAAACAAAATATCTATCTATCACCTATCTATTTATAATCTATCTATCATTATCTAATATTCATCTATCTATCTATATGTATCTATCATCTATCTATCTATCTATATCTATCTATCTATCTATCTATCATCTATCTATCTATCATCTATCTATCTATCTATCATCTATCATCATCTATCTACTCATATCATCCTCATCTATCTACATCATCTATCTATCCTCATCTATCTATCCTCATCATCATCATTATCCATCATATCTATCACCTATCTATCTATCATAAAATCATCATATCATCTATCAATCTAATATCTATTTATCCATATCATCTATCTATCTATTATATCTATTCATATATCTATATCTATTCATCTATCTCCATCTATCTATCTATCTATATCTATATCTATATCTATCTATATCATCTATATATATATATATATATATATATATTCTATCTATCTATATATCTATCTATATAATATCTATCTATAATATTATCATCTATCTATATATATATTATATATCTATATATAATAATATCTATATATCTATATCCATCTATATACATCTATATATCTATATATCTATATATCTATATATCTATATATATTTATCTATCTATCTATATATCTATATCTATAATCTATATATATTTATATTATAAATGTCAATATATGTCTCTATATTTAAATTTATATATGTATATGTATTTATATAAATAATTACTGATATTTGCTTGACGTTATCCTCTGAATATGCACAGGAAGGAAACTAAAACTCCCCATCTCCTATACTAAGGGAAAAAAATCTTTCGAAAAAGTCTTGCAACCTGTCAATCTCTCAGGAATTAATATCTATATATTCTACATTATACTTTCGTTTTGCTATATTGTCTATATACTGCTTGTATATATATAAGGAAATTATATATATATTATATATATATATATGATAATTGAAAGACAACTTTTAACGCAATTAAATTCCTTCACACGTGTTTCCTCCAACAAAATGGTACTTTTGGGTATCCATAGCTGCTGACATCATACGGCTAGAAAAAAATTAAGTGTCAGAATCAGGATCAAGATTTATATCTAAAAGGTCATGTCAATCACATGTAAATTTCCTTCAATTTTTCCTACCAGCAATGTTTAAGTTAATTTTAATATTTCAAATATTTCGGGTTTGTATCGTGCGCAAAGGTAAAATACTCAGTACATTGTGTGCGGGTACATTTATATAAATTGTACCGGGAGATATATTTAGATTTTTTTTTATATGTATATATCTTTTTCAATAAAAAATGAAAATAAGCAATATTTCATTTTCCTGTATATATTAGTAACAAACAAATTTGTTGAATAATATATAGATTTTTGTATCAATCAAAAAAAATATATATTTATGTGTTAAAATGATGGTATTGATGGAAAATTAAGTGTAAAAAATATGTTTTTAATATATATATATATATATTTTATATATATAATATATAAATATATATATATACATATATATATATATATATATTTGTGTGTGTAACCGGGCGTAATTATTCTCACCATTACAATAAAATTTAGTCATTATTAGGATTACTCAAGATTACAGGGCAATGAGAGATCCTAAAAGATCGTTGTTAGATTAAAAGTTTTCCAACAATGTGGAACGTAATTTTATTGATGATAAAAATGAACGTGTTTACAAGACAAGAGCTTTCCAGCTATTGTTCACTAATGAACACTTCTTTCACAAATTTCCCCCGACAGCCAGGGATTACGTAAATTTTTTTCCCTGGAGATTAAAAGATTTCTCTGCTTTATTGGGAGTCAGAAATGAACTTTGATCATTTGAGCTCAAAAACCACATATATAACCATTAAACACTGGATATAAACTATATTTATTTGAAGATATATAAATTGTGGCCAGTGGACATAAAAGCCGCATATATTCTAGCTTCAGTTTTGAGACAAATATCAAAATAATTTAAGTCTATCAACAATCCTTTAAATATGACATTTTATTGATGGGAAATTAAGTGTAAAAGAATGTTAAGGATAATTGTAGATAAATTTTTAGGTGTAATAGTTTTGATATATTACATTATATTATATTTTTATACATATACATTTCGCAGCGGAATTGTACCGGCAGCAGACATTTTACTCGTAAATTTAGTCTGGTGTGGAGTGCTACTTTTTGAAACACGAGGGCTAACGAGACCGGGACCTACAGCTTAAAGCCGATTCCGAACGGCTACGAACATCCATGTCACAGTAGGATTCGAACCCACGAACTCCGGTACCTAAGGCCAGCACCTTAACCCATCGGCCATCGTTCTGCTTAAATTTAGTTATACAGTTAATTCTCAATAGATAAAAAATTATTTAATTTTTTTATTAACTTTTCGTATTTTAAATTGAAATATATAAACAAATATATAAATAGACAAATAAATATATATAAATACAAAGATATATATATATATATATATATATATATATATATATATATCATTTTCGCAAGGATAAATAAAAAGTTAATTTTAAATCTAAATTGATTTTTTTTTAAAATCAACCTTCTCGTTCTGTGGTTCCTCATCGACAGATGTAAAAACTAGTTTTTATTTGTCTCAATTTTAAAGAATCTACGCAGTAGACAAAAACATTCGGCTTCGTGTTCCTGTATATACCGTTATTTTCGTACCTACAAATAAACCCTGTTGTTACACTAACCCGTGCTAGCACGTGACCCGGTCAGAAAACGTACTAGTACGTGTCCCACATACAATGTGTTAAAGAACATAGAGACCCCGAAACTATATTAGGTAGCCGTTACGAGGCAGAGCTGATCTTTGAACGGTTCGAGTGTCGATCTCATACACCTCCTTTATGTGATATACGTTTTTGACGACTGAGCTACCGCAGATGACATGTATTAACCAAAGAAATGTCTAGAAAAATCTTATTTATTTTATGCAATAAATATTATCGCTAATAGAGAAAAATGCGTATAAGGAACATGACTTTAAATTCTTTTTAACAAAAGAAAAGATACAGAAGATTTCAAATACCTATCAATCTGCCTGAGCTAAGTCATTATTTTGGGAACAAAGATATTTTTAACCTAAGGATTAAAACGTAACCTGGACACTAAGCCTAAGAAAAATAACTTTTAAAACAAATGTTGCTTTTTATGTCTAAATAGAAGATTTAAAAAATTGTAAACCTTAAGGTCTTATCACACAAAACGATCATACTGACAAGTGTTTCTCGCGATTGTATCGTTTTATAGCCGTCTGAAAATTCTCCATCCTATGTAATTTTTCACTCACGAAACAGTCACACTAAACTACTGTCAATTCCATACAGGTAATGTAAACAGGATAATTTAAATTTTAAGTTTGTTCCGTGTTTATTTGATGGCATTATATTTCTACTAATAAAGATTTTTTTCCTAGGATGAACTACTCGAAATCTTTTAGCACTTTAAGAAGTCTAGAAGGGAATTACTAATTTCATTTTTTTCACATATTACGGACTTACGCGCTGACAACCATTTCACGGAATTCCTTTGAGTTACAGTTGGGTGAAATGCACATGAAATAGGATCGTTCTTTAAGTTTTCGTATTAGGTATGGTAAAAGTCTAACTAGTTGAACCAAATCATCCTATCAGAGACGGTAATAAAGACAAGGCATATTTCAAGATGCCCAATGTATCACATATTATGGAGTGATTCACTGAGTTGGAGATAGTTTTTCACTACTGCTGCAATAGAAACTAACATATGGAATGTCAGGGACACAAATATTGGATTGATGTCTATTTCCGCAGACAAAAAGTCCTCAAATGCCACTCTCCTTTGCTCTCAGCCAGTATTCATATAATTCCAAACTTCAGTATGGGATTCCACGCCAATGACGAAAAGCGAATTTTGGATCGACTACTTCGAGAGTGTAGTAACCCTATACCCTGCAAAATTGTTCAATGTTGCAGCTCGAAGTACTTGTCTGTGCAATGTTGTATCTTATTATCGAACTTAACATTATAATTTTAATCATATTTTAAATTCTTCAGAACAAACGGAATATAAAATTTTAAAATTATCAAACTATGTATAGTATTGTATGAACAAGTAGATTTCCACATATATGTATATTTGTGAGTGTAATAATATACATATTATACATTTTTTGTCTTTATAAAGTACAAAGTTCTACTACGTTGGACTAGCTTCTTTTTAATGGAGCGACGACGGAAAATTACGTAGGTTGGCCCATTGACCAGTAACCCATGGAAATCTAAAGAATGGGAGCTATTTCTTTGTAATTGGCTAGAATATTTGGCACCCCATTCAATATTTATGTGTATTTACTTATTTATATTTATGTGTATTTACTTATTTATATTTATTTATATTTATTTAATTATATTTATATTTATTTATTTATATTTTTATTTATTTTTATTTTTATTTATATTTATTTTATTTGTTTATATTTATTTATATTTTTTATTTATATTTAGTTATTTATGTATTCATTCATTCATTTATGTATTCATTCATTCATGTATTCATTCATTCATGTATTCATTCATTCATGTATTCATTCATTCATGTATCCATTCATTCATGTATCCATTCATTTATGTATTCATTCATTCATTTATGTATTCATTCATTCAAGCATTTATTTATAATTACACACACACAAGTGTGTGTGTGTGTGTCCAACAACACCTAAAAATTTTCTCAAATCCCGAATACGGACTCTTCTACATAGCAGAAGTTTTGTTATCGGTGTATTGTAATACCATATATGCAACCCTCAAAAATCGTTTTTTATTGGCATGTTTTTTATCTCTTATTTTATTGGCAAATTAATTTTACGTGATAAATGAGTATTTAAGGATTCCATTCATGACATTACTATTAAAAATGAATCCATATAATTATTCCATACAGTCTTAGAGGAGGATTTCTCTATGCTTACTACGTGAACAAAAAATGTAGAGTAATTGTATATGTAGTGCTGTAAAAATATAACTGTTCGAAATCATTGTTGAACAACAATTTTTTTAATAAATGTGACATCACAACCATCAGTTTTCAATAGAGTAATTCTGGGAAGATTTTACGGTTAGTCAAAAGAATTTTTTATGGTCCCGCCCTTGACAGCCCCCCCTTTATGATTATAGGTGGTAAACAAGGTGGGTTCAGACTTTTCTGTGGGATATCCCAAGTTAGCAAGAGTACCACGTCACCGACCGATTGAAAAACCCGGGAGAGAAGAACTATTGACGTCAGTCAACTCGAAAATTGAGAAAGGGGAGATAAAATGGAACGTTAGACATAAAGTGGGGAAAGAAGTAGGGGTGTGGGTGTTTTTTTTTCTGGGGTGACATCCTTATTGTCGGCTAGCCCTGAGCCGTCAGTGTACATGAAGTACAACATGTTCTTTGATACCTGACCTGCCATCTCATGTTTTGTAGCTCTTCTGATACACTTTCTGGCAGCCGTTTAACACTAAGTACTAAAGCTTTTAAATATCCGCCAAAAATGTTAATAATTTACAAATACACGTACACAGTAAAACCGAAATTCCAAAAAGGCTGATATGTAGCATGCATTTTCAGAACTTTAAACAGAAACAATCGAATGACTCAGACTGCCATCCATTACGTATCTGAATGAACATTTTAATAGAACACAAAGATACGTTATTAAATTTTGCTGCATTTTCGTTTTCTCTGTTAATAAAAATAAATAAATAGAATTCTTCTTAGAGTAGTAAAATAATCCGACTCCGATAAAACCACAATTGATCGTTAAAAATACTCTAACGTCATTCTTTTGAATTTTCCTATCATAAAGTAAAAAATTGTTTTTACGCCTCAATACTAAATTAACGAGACTTTGGCAACGATAAAGAAGTTTAGTTTCTACCCTCTGTATTCCATGCAAACTTTCGTTCTCTCCGGAAGTAATTACAATAAATCTTAGATCCACGAACACGGTAAATAGTTATTTTTATAAATCATTCACTGCAGGATAAATTATATTCTTTGCTAGGTCCATAAAATACTTTGAGACTAATCTTTTTTTCTTGCTTCTTCGAACACTAGGAAAGTATTAGACTTTGCTTTTGATAATTTAATGAATATTAATGATTTAAACCGCCTCTCCATAAATCCAAAAAGATTTTTTTATAAATTCTAGAAGCACATGTCTGAAATGGAACTCTTAACAACAGCCAAGGTCACGTTTATAGGGGGTTCAGTGTGTTTGAACCTCCCCGAAATATTTTTAATTTATATGAGATTTTTTTAAACTTATAAAAAATTTGCTCACATTACTAGTGGTCACTGCAAGTTCTGAAAGATCCTTTTTAACCCGAAAAGGGTTAAAACATTTTTTGTGTAACAGAACTGGTCACAACGTTTGGTTTGGAGCACTACGGTCTGCTGTTTTGCTCACAGGGCTAATGATACCGGGACCTACTGCTTAAAGCCGATTCCTAACAGATATGAACATTCATGACAGAAGTGGGATTCGAAATCTCGAACTCCGTTACCGAAGAGCAGCAGTCTACCATTCGACCATATTCGCCGAACTGGTGACAAGAGTTTGACACATATAGCATTAATTTCATTTGCAAAACTATAAATGGAGATCAAGATCTGAACAATATGTCCTTAACATTTAGAAGAACTAATTTACTAGTATAAATCGGTACTTTATAAATGTCCGACTGTTCCATACTGTATTCGAATTTTGACATCATACAAGGTATATCATTTTATACAATAAAAATAAAAGAATATGTTATAACGCTTTTTCCAATATTTTTCTTTTTACATTTTCCTTGTTATTGGTAAAATAACTGTAGTTTTATTTCATACTAGAAAATAAGCCCGTGCTTCTCTACGGGAAACTTTATGTATTACTTTTAAGCAAATATTTTTTTTCGAGTAAAACTCTGTAAATTCTTCAGAGTACAGTTCAAGTCATTGGCAAATTTATGAATTTCTATTATAGGAGTATTATAATCATATTCAATTCTTATACTTCAGCTTCCTAAGTTATACATCAGTAAGATGTGAAAGCGTTTGCAAAATAAGATTGCAAAAATTTGGCAATTGTTACGAATTTCTCATGCTTATTAAATTTCCATTTAAGTTGTAGTTATATCACATATTTATGAATATTTATAGTGGGGGAGGTGGGATACATTTTTCAAATTCATTTATACCTTAATATGTAAGATATTTAAACACATATATTAATTTTACCTTTAGATAAGTTTTGTTTCTCAGATGTTAAATAGATCTTAAATTTATACTTCTGAATATAGCAGGCAATTCTTTATACAATCGATTAATAACGTATGAAATGTAACGTATAATTTCTCATTACGTTGCAAAATTTTGAAATTAAATTCATTGGTTGGGTGGTCAGAGGGGATTTTACCGAAAATTCAAACCGGTAAAACTCGTATTCTATCATTTCCGTCAGGATATTGTTTCTTGCTGGGTTACAGTACCATTCTCCAGTAGTTCATTATATCTAACTATTTTTATGATTTGGATGGATTAATTATATATAAAATTGAATTACTATTTTGTAATGGGTTTCCGGTTAGTTAAGTGTGTATTTACAATTTTTTAATGTGTTTTCGCATCTTTCATAAATCGAAATTTTAGTCTGAGCCATTTAAGTCTAAAACAATAATTATATATTAATTTTACCTTTCCGAGGGGGAGGGTCAATGGTTGATAAAATTTAAATCCTATAAATCTTAAATTTAAAATTGTAAAAAGCACTTGCATTTAATATACTCAATTATTAATCTGAGTTTATTTTATCTATTGAGTAATTGATTTATTTTGAAATTGAAATTTTTTATTTTTATTTTAAAGTGATATTTTTATGTCCTTTTTATAACTCTCTCGCATGAATCGGAAGGTTTGGTGTTTTATTTTTATGCCCGGGGCCAGAATTCAGTGTTGTTTTCTGTAGCTAACGTGTTTTAGTTTATTTTGATTATTGATACAATACAAAATATTATGAAATTTAAAATAAAGTTAATATATTCATTGTTACAACACTCACGGGGGGTCAAGGGGGGGGCCTTGGTTTAAAAAAAAGTTTAATACTATAAATTCTAAATGAATCTTTAAATGTAAAAAGTACTAATCTTTTAATATTCTTTAAACATTTGAGCTATATCTGTGAGATAGATTTTATTATTGGTTTTATATCATATAAAATGAAATTTTTTAATTGTTTTGTTTCTAAAAGTCATGAATTATTTTACGAATTTTTAAGAAAAGAAAAAGTTACTTTAATGTGTCAAAATTAACTTCCTTAATTGCATTAAATATTCAGAAACAATATATGAATAAACAATACTTATAAGAATTCCAGTATAACTTAACTCAATTTTCCCTTTTGTTGGCATTAATTGCAATTATATTTTTCATTTTCCATAGCTTACTATAAGTATAGCTACTTTATTTCCGTCGAAAAACTGCTCCGGCTCATAACACAGCTTTCGAGTTACTTCACGCGAAAGGGTTGGCACAGTTGGCGCCATTTAAAAATCGCCAAAAGTAGGAGGGGGAACCCGGTTCTTCAGTAGTACCTGAATTTCAAGTCAAGGCTTTCCTATCACCCCTGAAATACGAATAAGAACGTTCAAATAAAATTCTACTGAAAATTAGTATCACTCGTAGTTGTGCTACCAAAAACCTTTTATAAGTTTGAAGATATCTGAACTCAGCGAGGAGTCTCGAACAAGTAAATTAATCCGAGATAATACTCGCTTTGTGTTTTAAAGTGGGGACTCTTTTTCTTAATTCCGAAGAGGTCGTGGATTCGAAAGAGGTCGCGAAGACGGAAAAAAGCAAAAGCCCAAATGTCATCCATCATCCTCACTAAACATTTTCGACACTCTTGCGAAGGAATCAAGGTCGTTCTAGAACACTTCGCGCTTTCTGTCTTACCTAGAAGGGAACTAAAATAGAACAAATAAAACGAAAACCAACTGAGTGCAGACTTTTGAAGACGGTTCTTTGAAAACCAATACTGGGCCACACATTCCATTTTTAGACAACCAGACATGACCATTTTTCATTCTTCTAGCTCGATATTTAATTTTTGCATCGTTAGAAGCGCTATGACGTTAATACAGTAATATATATATAACAGTATAAAGTGGTTTAGTTTGGTTTGTTTTGGCGAGTGGTGGTACATTTAAAGCCGACACTAAAAGGCAAAGATTATTCATGCCGGCAGTGGGGTTCGAACTCTCAAACTCAGGTACCAAATAGTAGCACATTATCCATTCGCAAATTGTTTTGTCGAATATAAAGAAGTAAGTATTATAGTTACTTTAACGAAAGATGCTCCTGAATCCAGTGTACATTTTGTCTCATGTTTCTTTCTTTAACAAACAATGCTTTAATGTTTCTTTCTTTAACCAACAATGCTTTACTGTTTCTTTCTTTAACCAACAATGCTTTAATGTTTCTTTCTTTAACCAACAATGTTTTAATGTTTCTTTCTTTAACCAACAATGTTATCATATTTCTTTCTTTAACCAACAATATCAAGTCGCATACTGCAACCTAAAAATGACAACTTTCATTATGAAACTTTCTTACCAATCGTTTTATTGGTTATGCAGTAAATCACTCATGTTATGTTTGTTTTATGAAAACCGGTTTCTATTATTAAAATATTTTATTGTTGTTCTGCAACATAATTTAATAATTGATACCAATTTTGAACCAAAAGTAGACTTTCATTTGGAAGAACCTTAAATATCCAGACTGAAAGCTGGACGTAAAATTCTTAGTATATACTGTTCAATTCATATAATTCCCTCTAGTAATAAATGGAATATAGTTCCTTGCTTTAATTGCAGAAACAGTTTTTTTTTATAATAGCAGTTGGCACTAGATGGAATGTTTTCAACCTAGGGAAATGGATTAGGTTACCTGGCTTACATCTATTGATTCATTTTGCATTTACGATATTCAAAAAGATATTATCCTCATTAAACTTTCTAACAGAATGTATTTCTTTTGACTTAATAATGGCCAATGTAAATTTGCTTGTTATTTAAAACTTATCATTGTATTTTCCATGAAGAATATAATTTTTATCTCCTGAATATAATTTAAAAGAATAATGGAAATGATTGATTTATTTTGATTTTTAATGGATAATTTAATTCTGTATTCAAGACTACATAAATTTCATATTCTAAGTAAGTTATTTTTCAGATTTAACGTTACGTATTTAATTTATTATAACTTGATACTTTGGTTAATATACACAACTACGATACATTAAAACATTTTATATTAAGTAATTTTACATTTTCGACACATTCTATTTAAATGACAGACATAATTTGCAGCAATAGGGCTTTCTATAAACTGGATCATTGGTGCTTCCACCTACGTTACATTTAGATCATGCTCTCTATTTCAACTTGAAACTTTAAGTACACAATAATCAAATCAAACTTAAAAAAAGAATCCTTTGAAATCTTCCATCAATTGCTAGTATTTCTAAGTGCTATGTACAGATCAAAGGATAAGCAAAAGTAGTATACATAGAATTCGTTTGAAAATAAAATTAAACAGAGTTAAAATTTAATATAGTTTTTCTATTAACACTAGATTTACGGAACGAGTCAATTTGATTCATTATCTATCTATCTATCAATCTATCTATATATATCTATCTATATCTATATCTATCTATCTATATCTATCAACCTATATCTCTATCTCTCTATATCTATCTATCTATATCTATATCTATCTCTCTCTCTCTCTCTCTCTATATATATATATATATATATATATATATATATATATATATATATATACAATATATGTACATATATATATATATATGTAAACAAACGTATGTTATTTGAAAAGTGATATATATATATATATATATATATATATATATATATATATATATATATATACATATATACATATATACATATACATATATACATATACATATATACATATACATATATATACATATATATATATATATATATATATATATATATATATATATATATATATAACTTTAATATCACTTTTCAAAAAACATACGTTGGTTTTTAGTTAAGTAATAAAATATATCTAAACTTTCATTCCTCTTCCAGCAGACCTCTTCATTTCGCATTATCAAATGTGGTATACCTATTTTCCCGGTTGTGAGCCAATTTGACTCATAGACTGTATATGAAAATAAATATAGTAATAAATATAGTATAAAGTAAATATAAAGTATAAAGTATATAAAGTATAATATAAAGTAAATATAGAGATGAATTCGAGAACACTTCCATTCCAATGACAGAAATTCGTGCTACTGACGCACGGAAAGATTGTCAAGTTCGACAATTATGCAAAAGAAACACATGTAGAAACCATTGTGCTAAATGGAATAGAAATATTTGCGGAAAATGAGTTTCAAAAACAGATTTTATATGTAAAAATGTTTTCCATGAATTTTTCGATAATAAACATTTATTTAAATTAATTTGGAACTATTTTCTTTGCAAAAAACTTCCATTTTCTTTTATGAGTCAAATTGGCTCACTTCAGTAAAAATAGGTATAGGATGAATATCCGTAAATCTAGTGTTAATATTTATCACCAGTGTGAGATCCAATTTATAAACTCCGAAAATATTTGATGATTAGAATGAAAATCCTTACATTGTACGTGTGAGATCAAGCACTTCAGCTGCACATAATTGAATACATTTTACCGAATTAGCATGAAGAATTAAGTTAAATTTTGGTATAAGATCGCTGTCTTTTCTATCATTACAAACACGCATATATATATAAACTGAATGACAATCAAATTATATTCCTCGATTTTAATACTCTCCTGTTATCAACTTAGTTTTCACCAAAATTCTCAGTTACCACCCGGATGAAACCATGGGCACAGTTCACAGTATTTCACCAGAAAAGTTTACATTTGTCAAACAGCATTACAAACAAATTCAAGTGAAAATAAAAAGGAAAGAAAGAGTTAAGTATAAAATACTAAACTAAAAGAATGCAAACGTCTCAAAGTAAATTTCAAAGTAAAGACATAGTTTATAGACTTACCTTTTGTCGTATAAAACAGAATTTGACTGTTTTTCGTCAATAAATACGGTAGAAATAGTACTACCAGAAGAACGTTTCAGGTTTGGTAAAATACCGAATAAAATAAAGCTTGTTTTATAGCAAGCATTTAAAGTTAAACACGATAACCGTCCATAAATTAAATAGCTTTAAATAAACATTCTACATCAGCTTTCGTAATTGAAAAAAATTTAATGGCGAATGCACAAATCCTTAAACACTGAGTTGTATGATATTTTCTAAATCGAGGCTTTAAAATTTTAGAACATCATAAATAATATTATAGGTCTGTATCAACCTGTACAATCGTTCATTCTGTTTCCTTTTAATTAGAATGATAAACAGTTAAAATTTGGTTGCCGTTAATAGCTTGATTAGTAGAAAATAGTTTTATAAGGGTGCTACCCTATTGCGGTAGAGATATATATCAGCCGACTTCTGCATCACAAAATGATGTCAAAATACTTGGCTGTCAAAACAAAACAATATGAGTCAGGAGACGCATTTTCCTCCTTTTACCTAATATACTTCTATTCTAAAAAAGTTATCAAGTTTAATTTCATTATAAAGGAAGAGAAGATAACTTTTTGGGGATAAGGCACGCATTTTCTCCACACTTTCGATCGCAATAATTGTCCAAACGCCTCTTTGCTTTGGGTGTGAAGCGCTACGGTCTACTTTGTTTTCTACACGAGACCGAGATCTACAAATTAAAGCTGAATACGACAGACTACGAGCATCCCAGCCAAGAGCGAGATTCGAACCTGCAATATAAGGTACCGGAAAGCAGTGCCCTACTATTCGGCCATCGTCTAGTCCTCTTTGTCGTAGAATTTCTTCAGTAGATTCATTTTTGTAAGAAGTGAGGAGACCGAAAATATAAAGGTATAGAAAGAGTTCATATGTCTTGCTGTGTTCAAACAGGGTTACATGAGAATAATGATGAAACGGGACATCTAACCTGGTGCCCTGATCTCAATATCATTGAATCTTTGAGGGGCTATTTAGAGAATGCGCAATGCTGCAGAACAAAGTCACAGGATATTATACAAATAAAAATATATTAAAAATAACCACAGTACATTAAAGTAATTAAAGATCGATATAATATAAATTATAAGTGGATGGGAATGATGTCATTAATGCCCGAGTGGAGTTGTGTCTCCTCACTCCAGTTAAACATGTTTTACAGTTACACAACACTTCTGGAGGTTTGTAACATCCTAAGACCTCGTATCAGTCCTAAAAGACTAATGTTACCAAAAAAATAGAAATATTGAAAGAGAGCAATGGCCACACAAACCTATATCTAAACAACATTAACATATAATAAATAAATACATACCTACATGCAGAAACCAGCGACACAGTAATAAAAGACAGATTAAACACGCTGTACCTTATATAAGTATATAAATCCCTGAAAGACATTTATTTTAAAAATGATATATACATGAATTTCTATTTATATTTTAGTTGAATTTTTATAATAATAGAAAGGCTTTAACAGATTAGTCCACTTATATAAGATACAGCATGGTTAATCTACGCATTTTATTATTGTGTTGTTTGCTTCTGCATGTTTGTATATATTGTATGTTAAAGTTGTTTAGACATAGTTTTGTGTAGCTTTTGCTCTCTTTTATTTCTTCGGTAATATTAGTCTATAAAGACTGATATCAGATATTATGATGACACAGCTCTTCAGGATGGTTGTGTAGAAGTTCTTGTTTAATTGGAGTGAGGAGTCACAACTCCGCTCGGACATCCATGACATCATTTCAATCCATTTATAATTTATATTATATCGATCTTTATATATTTATGTATGCATATATTAATTTTTATATATTTATGTATGCATATATAGTACTAGCATATAGCCCGTAACATGACGGTATCAGTAAAATTTTTAATTTTCCAAAATCGTAAAGTACCCTATGAGACATGTAAAAAAATGGTTTCTTTTTTGGCTGAGAATTATCTGGTACAAGCTCCGTAATTTTTTTTATCTTCATACTTTTCTAAAGTCTCCCGATACTGGAAATGCAGTTTAGAATCCCGTCGAATTCTTTTAGAAAGATAATTCAAAATTTTCTTAACTATATTGAAAATATCGTTAAGTTCTTCCCAATTTTTTTGCCACAGTAATTAATGGAAGTAAAGGAATGAAACTATCATTTCCACTTCACCCTGGAGGTAGATAGAATTTATTGTTAATATCGGTGAAAACATTTTTTTTTGCAACAAAAAATAATCGGTGGTTAAATTTAAAAATCACATATGTACCTAATCTATTATTTAAGCCAAATATGAAAGAAAATTATTCAAGTAATATCTAAGTTCAGTGATTAAACGCAGGAAAATAATGCAGACGATATTTAAATAATTTAAAATAAGAAATGATTAAATGAGATGGTTAAAGAAATGACGTTATAATGTTAGAAAAAAATGTTTTTGAGGGGTGGATTTCTAATGTTTTAAAGAAGACAGTATTTTTCGTTGTGATATGAAGCACATCTACCAATTTATTTTAGAACTGGATCCATAGGAGATGATAAAATTTACTCTCTTTAAATTTTTCTAACACTAACTGATCAAGAATCCAATACGGATGGCCCTATCCCTTCCTGGTCCAACCCTTTCATAAATTCGAGTACAGACTGACAGATAACTTCAGGGGATATATATATATATATATATATATATATATATATATATATATATGTATATATATATATATATATGTATATATATATGTATATATATATGCATATATATATATGTATATATATATATATATATGTATATATATGTATATATATGTATGTATATATATATGCATATATATATGTATATATATATGTATATATATATGCATATATATATGTATATATATATGCATATATATATATGTATATATATGTATGTATATATATATATGTGTGTATATATATATATATATATATATATATATATATATATATATATATATATATTATATATATATATATATATATATATATATGTATGTATATATATATATATGTATATATATATATATATATGTATATGTATATATACGTTTATTATATATACAGCTACTGAATACTTATGTAACATATAATGTAATTATATAAATATGTGTAGTATTATAGTAATCATCACAGTATCATGAATGTAGACTGTAAGCACAATGATGTCTTTATGTGCTAAAATGCATCTCAATTTCATTCTATTCATTTAATATTCACTTTAAAAAAAGCTTAATGAAGTAATCCGTTCTGGACTTTTTATCATTCATTTAATAAGCCTCGAGTGCACGGATGTAAAGCTTTTCATCTTCATCATCATCAAAAGACCATCCATCATTTCCTCGAGAACTTTCGCAAGAGCAGTTTCGTCATCGCGCAGAAAATCGAAATTCGTCCGACTTCCTGCATCTTTCGGCAATTTTAATTTATCTCATACAAGTTATTATTGTGTATCAGGAGCTGGCAAGGTAGGGACTTAACAGAATACAAGCTACTTTTTCTTCTTTTACCTAATATAATCCTCAACTAACAAAATTATAAGGATTAATATGATTACTATGCACAAAGGCAAAATATGCTAACACCATCTGGATAAGGTCGACATTATTCTCCCCTTCATTTAGTCGCAATCATTTGAAAAACATCTCTTCGTTACTACTCACTGTAAAAATAATGTTACGTTGACTTAGTGTTTGAGAAAGAAGAAATTAATACTCATTATTTATTACATAGACAAATAGGTCTTGATTAAAGGAATTTATACAATTAAATAAATGCCTAAGGAATACAACTGGAGTCAACTGATCATTTGTAGATATCGCAATTGCTCTCGAGTCGGCGCCGGCCATAAAAATCAATATGGCGATGATTTTTCTCAAAGGGTCTATCCCTCAAGCCGCGGATGACAGCACCGTTCACCTTCTACTCTTCTCTGGTCACAACTTAGTCCTCTAAAAAAATCAGACTGCCTCGAGGAGAAAAAACAGAGGTCCACTCCAGAACGGCGATGGGTCAGAATTCCTCAAACCAAAGGACCCTTCTATTGGTTGGCAGAAGTCCGAAGTTTCTTCTTAGTTCAAACCGGTCCTGTTCTGGTATGTCTTTGACGATGACTCACAGGAAGAGGTAAAAAGAGTTGAACCGAATGTAACTTATTGTTACACTCACGCAGTAAAATTTTACCAGAGCATTTTTGGAAACGCCGAAACTATTCTATTAACAAAATTGAAAAGAGATGCCCACTTCCGAGGAAGTCCCGTATGGACACACGTTCGAAACGAATGTTGGCCGTACTTTCCTTGAAAGAACGACAACGACCAACATTCCGCAGTGACCACAAATCACAGATATTTTAAGCGAGACTGCATACATGTGTACATCCGTTTCTCTGCACCTTTCCCATTTTACTTTATATTTTGTATTGCTGATAGAGAATAGCTAAAATGTTACTACATAATGTAAATGTATATAAAATATTTTATATGTATGGAACTATGCATGTGCGTATATATGTAATCGATAAAAATATTCTGCACTGATTACATGGGAGAAATCGGCACATTTTTCTAACACATTGTATGCGGGACACGTACTAGTACGTTTTCTGACGATTGATACTTGAACGCGAGTTATGTACTAGTACGGGTTAGTGTAACATGGTTTGTTTGTGGGTACAGAAGTAACGGTATATACAAGAAAACGAAGCCGAATATCTTCGTATACTATATAGATTCTGGAAAAATTGAGGAAAATAAAAACTAGTTTTTACATCTGTCGATGCGGAACCACAGAACGGGAACGTTGATTAAAAAAATCAATTTAGATTTAAAATTAACTTTTTATTTAACTTTGTAAAAATGATATTATATATATATATATATATATTCGTTTATTTGTCTATATATTTGTTTATATATTTCAATATATAATACGAAAAGTGGGTTAAAAAATGAAATAATTTTCGATCTATTGAGATTTAACTGAATAACTAAATGGACTCGCAAAACGCCCGCTCCCGGTATAATTCCGCTGCGAAATGTACCCGCACGCAATGTGTTCATTTCCAGGTCTCTCTTGGCAGCACAATTCAAATGAAGTCATAGTAGCGAGAAAGGATCTTGGACACGAATTTAAAACCAAACAAAATATTCATTCAAAACCCGTTGTTTTTAATTGAAAATGGATACGAGACCGACCCGTGTAACC
>CM063507.1:99836385-99851385 GCA_032207245.1 Pardosa pseudoannulata | reverse complement strand
ATACCAGAAATTTTCTTATAATAATGCCAACGTTTTTCTACTGAGTAGTCAGACCGCATGCCTGCCCTTTTTTAACTTTTTCATTTTTTCTGTTATACGATATACAAATGTAAAAAGCATTCTGGTATCCGAAATATTCGGTCACAGCGTTTAACAACGTTGCTGTCTCAAAATGAACATTTTTAGTAGTTATATCTATGTATGTTAATGAACGTCAGTTTGTGTGTTAGAGTATATTAAAACCGAATTAACCTGACGGGTGAGATGATACGTTTTGACTTCATGCAATATTGGTAGAGCTATCTTCATTTTCTGAATGCTTTTGACTATCGGAGAATGTGCTGTAACGTCTCAAATATTTCGACCTGGCACCGTTTCGACCTTTCATTCTGACACTCGACCTGATAAAACAAGAGAGTCGTTTTAAAGTATAGAAGGATGACACTACTGGACCTGAAACCTTAGCACCCAGGGGAAATTCCCACCCTCCTGAAATTTTCTTGCCTCTTTAGAAAAGCAGTTTCAAATTTTAATGTGTGTATTTAAAATTATTTTGTTAACAAAGTTATGTTCGAGATCCCCGAGGTACACCCGAGGTAACGTCGGTACAGCATGACCTCACTCATTTTCAGGGGTCCACAGGACGTGCAGTTTTGGAGAAATGAAGGTTTTCATACTCACAACAATACATACATTTCCTTTCATACGTACCTATAATTTCAAAAAGCATCCTAGTCCTGTGCTAAATTTTTCACGAATTTCAGACATTCGTTTTTATAGAGGTGTTTTTTCTAAGGCATTAGAGCCCATTCCAGACCGTTCCAATCAATCTCCACCTATCCGAGGCAATATCCCAACAGTCTCCTTTGCGTAATTTTAGACCGCTTTCAGCAGAATCAAGCCATTTAATTGGCGGTCTTCCTCGCCATCCATTTCCCATATGTTAAGTAAATGGAAGATTTTGAACTGACCCGTTATTCTCAGCACTAAATAAATGCCTTAGCCACCGAATCCTATGACTTTATGATCTAAATCAGCAGTCGACAAAATGTTTGAATGTCCACAGGAAAAACGTAGGATTATTTTATTGTACGCTGCAACACAACTAACTAAAAGTTCAGAATAAAAAATGAAAACTAACATCTTTGTCTAGATCTTTTTCTTAGCTTTAGGAATACACATCAATGAGGGATATAGCACTGAAATTTTTAATTCTATTTTCAACACTATATTTGTGTGAAAAAGCATTTTCATCCATCACAGCAATTAAAACTATTAACCCTCTGGCTTGAAATAAATGCAGCTTTCCGTCTCGGTCGGTAAGTAAGAACATATATACTACTAAAAATATGTATTGCATAAGTAAAGGTTTTATTAAATTATAATATAACTTTCTTTTTACTTCTAATATATCCATTTAGTATTAATAAAATAAAAGTTTCTCATTACTATTCTATAAATATATTGTCACGAAGATTCGAATAAACACACCGTTTAACTTAACAGAAGAATTTATTAAAGCTAAGTAGCAACTCGCAACTTTACAAGATTGGGAAGTTTCCTACAACTAGTGGGTATCAGCTTTTATACCCGAACAGAATATTCGAGAAATAACTATTTTACATATTAAAGAAAGATCTAGAATATTCAAGAACATAAGGAAACAATGTATAACATTTTTAAATTAAAAACCCGTACTTTGGATAAACTGCCATGTCAAGCATCGAACCCACAATCTCCTGGTCTGGACCGCGTACTTTGACCATTCGGCCACTGAGCTAGTTGGCTAAGCCTCTTTATGCGGCAATATTTACAAACTTTTTTATTTCAATTCGTATAATTGGTAGTCCTTGAATTTCTAAAGTTTGCCAACCTCTGCTCTAAACAATGTTTGGTTGTCTATGTTTTCAAATACCGTTTTCAGAAACTTCCGCCAAATATTTTTACACGGTCAAAGGTCAATAATTGGTTTTCCATTTATTTTGTCATTGACCAACATTCACAGCGATAAAATATTTCAATTCACAATTTTACAGGGTTATACAAAAAGAATTCGTTTTTCTCCAATTTCAGGACGGGAAACATCTTCGAGATATAAATGACTTCTAGCCTGCTTTTTTCAATCCTAAGGTTTGGGGAAAATCCCTCGTTTAATTTTTTAGAAATTTAATAAAACGTCAAAAATTTTAAGCGATAGATTACCATTGGGGAAACAGCATATTAGTGTCGTATTTGTGAAAGTACACGTTTCACAAAACATTTTATATGGCCATCCTAGAATGTCGTGTATAAAATCTTATACAAACAGATAAAAAGGGTATTTCTGTTGTTTATAAATATATAAAAAATAATCAGTATCTATACATTTTTCCTCTTCGACATGTCAAGTGAAAAAAATATGCGCTGCACCGGAACATCATTTTTTTTCTTCGGTTCTCCCTTGTCAAGTACAAAAAATAATTGGATGTAATGCGACAAGGAGTCTTAAAAAGTAACTTTCCAGTTTTTATTATCAGGAGGAAAGTTGATAGGTTGACTGGTTTGTACCGATACGGTTACTTTGACCGGAGACTTAAGAGAAAGAAACTACATTTTATGGGAAGATGAAGGGAAGATAGATTTGAGATGTTCTGGCGAGGATTTTGATAGGTCTCTCCCGTGAGGTTACACACAATGTTTTGCCTTTTCAAAAACTGTGCATTTTATTTCTTCGAAGGGCTTTTTTTATTTTCGAAATACGATCATTTAACAGGATGTGCAAGGGAAAACACTTTAAATATTACCTGATATCTCCTGATTACTCAGCGTAATTTGTTGGGCTGTAATATTTTGTATCAGCCCATGAGTGGGTTGTGAAGTGGAGTCATAGTGCATTAACTATTTAAAGACAACATATCATCATGTATGGCAAAAAAATAATACGTTAGTTCTAAAGTAAACAATATATTTATTTAACTAAAACATAAGTAGGTGCAAAAGTAAAAGGATAAAAGTAAACAATAAATAAATTAGGAAGAATTTCACAGATGACGCTCTTTGCACAACATAATAAAACCTAAAAAATAATTCACAGTTCCTTATACATGCACATAGGTATTTGGCTCAACAAATTGCAATTTAACTATCGACGAGGAGGAGGAGGTAACGATTTCCCGGAACTTCCTGCAAGCCAGGAGAGAGGCGAAACGAAAAAACCAAAAAGCCAGTTCGAGATTTAGCCTTCACCCGTCTTTTATACTACATCCAGTAGTTCAGTAGCCAGACAGTCCCGCAGTTGAACAACTTCACGTCATAGGTTCCGAAGGGTTGATACATTTGAATTTGCATATCTAACATAATTCCCAATTTCTCCCTTGAGAAATTCACATTATTTTAGCGAAAACATCATCTTTATACCTTCAAAAATTCGATTTTTTTTTATATTTTTACATTTTTAACCCTTTGCATTCTGTTGTCGCAAATATTGTGACAACGAAGATAGAGAGCGAAATTAGCTGGAGTGCAAAGGGTTAAACTCTCTGGACATTACTGCATCATTTAAAACATCCATTGACATATTCGAATTAAAACCGGTAAAACTATACAATGTTTGCGTTTCATAACAGTTTATAAGTAAACTATAAAAACTTTAGATGTATTTTACTGAAAGTGAAGTTTTTTTTCAATTTGCTTGTATTGTAAATAAACTATTTTACATAATGATTTCACATTTCTAGAGTAAATTCAATAGACCAACCCTGAAACTATGCCTACTTTTTGCATTGTTGTTTATTTCATTCAATATTTATTGTATTAGAAATTAAGTTTATAAATAGTCGTATTAGGTTTATAAATTAGCTTCTATGCCAGCATTAGTTTTGGATTGGAGCGCTACAGTCTACTTTTTTGCTCACGAAGGCTACTGCCTGAAGCCGATTCCGAACTACGAGCATCCATGCCACAATGGGATTTGAACTCACGAACTCCGGTACTGTCCATTCGGCCATCGCTAGGTGCATTAATTTTGAGAGACGGGTTAAAAGAATTTAAGTCCTTCATATGACACTTAACGGCTGTGAAATGGGGTATTGAAAATGAGGAGGAAAAGGAGAATTATATATATATATATATATATATATATATATATATATATATATATATATATATATATATATATATATATATATATATATATATATATATATGCAACATTTCAAATAGATACCGCCTCATGGTTAAAGTCTTGGGCTACGAACCGAAAGGTCTTCTGTTCGATCCTGAGTTCACTTCCGTCATTTAATGTTCGCTTTGTTAAATAATCAAGAAGACTCCTAAAATATGCAAATTTTCTGTACTGTTAAAATAATTCTAGAATATTCTATCACCCTATAAAAGCTCGGGTTAAAACTGCTAGCAACAGTTGTTATTCGACTGTGAGCTATGTAGCTTCTCATTTAATAAACGATCTTCTTTGTTAACTTGACACCTCATTGTGTGCAACTTGTACTTGCATCTACATGACAATATATATATATATATATATATATATATATATATATATATATATATATATTAGCAATGTTTTCTTTTCACAGAAATATAAACGGATACTTTGTAATTCAAATTTCCCGTGTTCTCAACATAAAATTAAATGAAGGCATTTCGTGTTATTTTTTCCCGACAAACAGAGGTCTCTTGGCAGTCCAGAGCTCCTGAAGTAATCTGTCAAATTTCTTGACAAGCGAGCTTTTCATAAAAATGGTCAAGGACGTCAATTCGGGAGTAATTGGCTTTTGCAAGTTATTGATGTCCCTCCAATTTTACCCTAGAGGTTGCCTTCTCTCCCCTTCCCCTTCCTTAAAAGCAAACTTGCGAATAATTTTCATTTAACTACTCAGCAAAGATGAATTCCAAATTACTTTACTGCAAAGGACATTTATGTATTTGTGTGCTTTAGCAGAGCAGTGTTTGTGATTCTTTATTCCACTAAATACTGACTTTCATTGAGCAGTGAATGGCAACTGCATAGCACTGAGAAAAGCATTGTTTATATTTATACATACAGCATAATTTAAAAATCACTTTTAAAATAAATTTAATTAACTCACGTTTCTAATTATTATACCTGATTTTAAAAGAATAATTACAAACAAATAAAATGACTGAAAAGTAAATTTTTTTGCATTATTTGCTTAATTATATTTTGTTTTATTTGATTAGTATTAAATATCATTTAATTAGTTAATTAAAATAATTTGTTTTTTATGTTGTTTTTGTAAAATTTTATACTCAAAATCTTTTTTAACAAGCACAATAAAAAAATAGAATAATTGTTTAATTTATCTATTTATACATATGTTATCGTTTATCACTAGACTATAATGTTACTAAAAATTATTTAAAAAATGGTCTGTGATAAAAAATATTTCAAAAACCTAGTTATATAGTATTTATAAGATAATATTTAAGGAATTTTTTTACAGCATAATTTTCGAATGAGAAATTGAAGATACCTAGATTAAATTCGAGTTTATCAAAAACTCGACGCATTTTCTGTTTCAGCCAACCCCTTCTATCAGAAGTAGTACATAACCAAACACTTTCTTATTTATATACCCAGTAGCAGAAACTTCTGTATCAATCTGCAGCACTCATCTTGAACCTTAAAATTTCTCAGATATCAAATTATAATTAAACATTTGTTACAGTGTCAATTTTTCCATGGTTCAAACAAAGGTTCATCTAGAACCTTAAAATTTCTCAGACATCAAATTATAATTAAACATTTGTTACAGTGTCAATTTTTCCATGTCTCAAACTAAGGTTCATCTAGAACCTTAAAATTTTTCACAAATCAAATTATAATTAAACATTTGTTACAGTGTCAATGTTTCCACGGTTCAAACTAAGGTTCATCTAGAACCTTAAAATTTCTCATAAATCAAATTATAATTAAACTTTTGTTACACTGTCAATTTTTCCACGGTTCAAATTAAAGTTCATCAGAAGAGCTCTCAACCTGAGTACCGCCTGGCACATCCCTGCAGATGCACATCCATTTGCAGATCTATAAAGATACTTATTATAAATATTTGAATTTGGAATTATGTCCTGTCTCTTCTTTTTTAAATGTTTAGTATCTCATTAATGTTGAACCTTGAATAATGTGGCATGTAGTAGAAAATTTTGTAATTGATATTTTGTTTTAAAATTTGAATCAATTTTCTGTACATAGACATAAATAATATAAAAATAAATTTTCTTATTTTTACTTTAAACTATCAACCTTGTATGTGTCTGATTTTAGTAACTATTAATTAGCTTATTAGTTTTTAAAAAATAATTCTGCAGTCTCTCAGAACCTGTGGTTAAATTTAAAACTTAAATAATTTACACAACGCAAGAGAAATAAAATTTATTCTTTGAATAACAAAATAATAACCACTATAAATTGATCACAGGTAAATATTCTAAATTTAATGAGAGCTACACGACAATGGATTACAGACATTTTTGCTCGAATGATAGCAAAATAAATCAAAGGACATCATTTTCAAGATATATATAATAATCCAATACAACAATCTTTTAATGTATATCAATTTTCATGAATTCCATGTCCCTTAGATTCAACTAAACAGCCGAACTCCGGAAACTATCGCCATATATTGGGAAAATGGTAAATTACATATTATGCATCGGAAGAAGTGAGTTAGGGCTGCACAGAATTGAAACACCGATATTTCTCTTGCCCGAACTAAGGTCAAACATTCAAAATTGGGCCCATTTCAGTTCCAAGGGGTTAAGGCTAGCGTAGCATAATTCTCTCCCTCCTGTATAATAGAGTGTTTCTTAATTTCTTTGAAAGCAGCAAATACTCGCCTGAGGTCACATCTTTTACTTTTTGATTTACAGAAAAAAGATACAAATGCGGTAAAAGTGAAATTCTGTTCTCTTTCGTTTTCAGTTTTTGCGCAATTTGTTTTCGGCAGCGTCGGCCATGAGACTTGACACGTGGACGATGTTCCACTGCTCAATGCGAGATCGACTTTCCTCAACGTGTCAGACGAATTTGACGGCTTTCTCATTGGAATGCGGACCGACTCCTCTGGAAGTTACAACCCGCTAAATGCTGCTTTTGAGCAACGTATCGGTATTGTCCGACATCGCTTCTTATCTTTTGATCATGTCGAGATAAAATGCTGTCGTTCGACTGCCATGGCCTCACGCGAACGAACACAGGGATGACTCATCTTCGGTGGCGATCTGAAACAACGGGAGGAAGTTGTTCGATATTCAGGGATTTACACGCGGATTATCGAAGACAGGTGATAGGAAAATTACATTTTAAACAGTTCTTACGAGAGAATGTTGAAGGGCTTCCAAATAATAGATTTCTTTCTTGTAAGCGACACTTTCTTGGAATAAACGTGCAAAACATATGTTATCTATATTGTGGAAATACCTTAAAATGGAAACTAAAATTTGCACTGCGTTTTATTCTTCCATTCTTTAAAGTTGTTAACTTTTCTCAAATTATCTTCAAAGTGACAATTTCAATTTTGAAAGAATATTTAATTATACTCAATTTTGGCATTTCTGATATCCTAAAATAAAAGCGACATTTTAGACTGGAAACTATTTTGCTTTTGAAACAAACTGCTCAAAAAATAACTGAATTGTTAACAATCTATTTACGTAAAAAAGGTTACAATTTTGAAGTAATAACTCATTATATTTAACGTTTTTGATTATTTCAAATATTATCCATGAGTATCATTTTTACATGTTCATACACTTTTGTTTCTAGATTGTATATATGTTTGTATGCATATAACAAGTCAGGGGACTTGCCTGTTAAGCACTCATCAATGCAACACTGAGGATTTTATTAACCATTTTTTATGGGAGTATCGTATACTCACTAATACCCTACGTCGGACGACGGCCGAATGGCAGGATGCTGTTCTTTGGTGCTTCATTTCTCGGGTTCGAACCCTACTGCTACCATGGATGTGCGTAGCCGTTTGGAATCGGCTTTAACCCCTTGAGGACCAGCACGTAAATGCCATACGAGTCGACCGTTGTAAAAAGCGTTGCCGTTTAGGGCATCTAGTCATTAAATCTGTCATTTAAAAATTAAAATATTCAGATCTCCTATTACGCATACGTCACGCTGGTCTCTCAATATCAACCGGAGATCATCGCGTGGAGGCGACGCTGGACTAATAAGAGTGAAATCGCTGCGTCGAGTATACGAGACGTTGGTAGCGAAAGGGTTAAACAGTAGGTCCCGGTCGTATTAGCCCTCGTAAGCTAAGCAGTACACCAAATCAAGGTAGACCCTAAGATTCTACGACCCATAGTTTTCGAGAAAAAATGCAAAAGAAGCTGTATAAAAACCTTCCAAGTTCGCGAATAAAGACATTATTCGAAATATGAATATCTTTATTCGATTCGAGGGGGATTCCTGTTTTATGGGTACCACGATTTCCACACCTGACCCCTTTAAATTTCTTCTTGTGGGGCCATTGGAAGGTAATGGTTTATCGAGACCCAATTACTGCAGAAACAGAACTTGCTCGTCTCCACGGGGCGTGTATCTTTAGAGAGCAATGCGGGGGTAGAAAGTGTGCAATCTACCATTCCAAGGAGCGCTCAAACATACAGCTATACAGTTGGGGACATTTTATGCATCTTACTATTTTAAATTTTATAAATACTGATGTTCGTATTTCGAATAAAGGAATTTTTTCTTTTTCCGTAAACCAGATATGAAATTATATACACACCGCTTAACCCTTTCGTGGGCTGTGGGAAGACCTACACGATCTTACAAAACATACCTGTGGGAAGCGCAAAATCCATTATAATATATTGGTCTTGTTATTGAAACGACAGGAAGACTCATTCCCGCCTCGGTTTTGCGCTGCCATCAATTGTTCGATTTTTTGAATAAAATTAGCAGCTCTGTTTTAAAAGTTTGGAAACGTGGAGTGAGAAATAAATGGCCCACGAAAGGGTTAATGTGATCACGGTTAATGTTATCAATATTTTATTGTTATCGCAATCACTTTGTCCCGATTTCCTCTGTTCATCTGTATGTTAAAATGATCGCTTTATGGGATCGTTACATCGGTTAATGTGATCACTTTTCGAACCTCATTTTAACTGGAAAAGGAATAGTCACAATGTATTTAGAAGGAACCCATTCTTTTCTTTCCTTTCGCTGTTGTTCGAATTTCCGAGAATTCTCCCTCTTCCACCTAGGGGAATGGGGAATGAATAAAGGAGTGGGGTATTACACGTTTATCAGGAATTTATCAGAAACATGCACACCCTGCTGGTGGTCAGTGGCTGTCAGATAAGGAGAAGGTAATATATTCTTATCGGAACTGAGAAGGAGCGTATTCACGTTTTATGCCTTGATCTCTTACATACAGCTGGTCGTATGGAAACCAGAAAGAGAAATGATTTAACATTAAAACAAAAGATCGAAATTTTAAATCGTTATGACAGGTTACCAAATAGGAGTCAAAGCAGCGCAGTTTCTGCAATGCTGCAGCATTTCTCAGCCTCTGAATTGCACTGAAAGCGTCGAAACGGGGAGTACAACACCGCTCCGATGACTTTAGAAAACATTATGATGACGAACGATATATCAATAAGCTTCATAGGAAAAATTGTAAACAGTCAGCAATTGATTGTTTTTAATTATGTATACAATTCTCATACTTCAAAGGATAATATAAGTACATAAATGAGTTTTTTCATTTTATTTCGAAATTTAGTAAGTGTGAATTAAAGGGAAAGATAAATTTATCTAATTTAGCATATCGTTTATTGTTATTAATCAGTTATTGTGATCAAACTCAGAGAGTCCCAAAACTGATACCATTAAGCGGAGTCCACTTTATATATTCTCTTCTCTTACATTTTCCTTGAAAACTGAGTCTTACAAGTAGAAATCTTTGGCCATTTTTTATGTATTCCCCAGAGTTTATCCGGTTTTGTTGGAACGCTCTGTATACCGTAACAGCAATTTTTTACTGAATAAAACATAAACAAGAATATTGTACATATTACAGAGATAGATATAGATTAATACATAGTTTTTTCGAAACTTCTTATACTGTGTTAAACAAATTTTTAAAGTTTGCATTTCAAAGTTACACATTTTCTATATATATTTGTCCATTTTTATAAATCAAATGCAAACACGTCGTCGACAATTTTATTTTGTGCGCATTTTTTATTTTGGGAATATATATATATATATATATATATATATACATATATATATATATATATATATATATAATATAATATAAAAGTAAAGAATAAAAGATTAAATAAGATTAAATAAGAATTCCATTAGCAATCCTGATGCGCTATGCTACTATCAAGAAAAGCTAAATTAAATATCAATTAAAAGGAATCAAATATAAAAAATAAAGAATTGGAACGAATATGGAAAAGGAATTGGTGTACTTGAAGCGGTGGAGGGGAATTGCGACCTCCACTTTCCGGTTAAATTGCCATTTTAATCACATGAAACGCTCCTGGTCACCATAAGTACAGCAATAAAAGCAGTCAAAAAGTCTAAAAACAATCTATACGAAAAGTAAGACTATAAACAGAAGTGAAATTAAAACCAATAACAACTAACCAATGTATACATTAAAATTATAAAATCCACTAAGAATACTAAAATGAATTATAATTCCAATTCTTTATTTTTTTATATTTGATACCTTTTAATTGATATATATATATATATATATATATATATATATATATATATATATATATATATATATATATATATATCCCTTTATCCTATATTTTCCATCAAAACTGTGAGTCTTACAAGTACAAATCTTGCTATTTTTTATGTATTCCCCAGAGTTTATCCAGTTTTATTAAGACACCCTATATATCGTAATAGCGATTCCATATTGAGTAAATCATAAACAAAAATACTGTACATATAAAGAGATATATAGATGAATACATAGAGTTTTCGAAACTTGTACTATGTTAAACAATTTTTTTAAAGTTTACCCTTAGCGGTTTGGGAATACTTTTAAACAGGACACACGTTTTCTGTATATATTTGTCCATTTTTATAAAACAAGCACAAGCACGTCGTCGACATTTTTATTTTGTTTCCATTTCATAACATTTTGCTCAAAATAAGTAATAACTACGGTAATAAATTTTGACATTAAAAAGTTCTTTTTTAATATACATTCTCTTCACGGAATCGTATTTTTTCTGAGAAAATGTCAGCCAACGAGAGATTTTCTTACGACAGATAAAACATCAACTTTTTAATGGGTCTATATTTTATATAACATGTTTTCTATTTCTTTGTTTTTTGTAATACAGGCGACGCTTTATTCCCTTATTATAAGCACGTCTTTATCTCGAACACAAATTCTCTGTACCGTACATTTCTGATTTAGAAAAAGGTAACAAAAAAAGGAACGTCTCGATAATTCGAGGTGTTCTGAAAAATAATTCTTAGAGGGTTTGTTGAATAGTCGTAAACATAAGAACGTTTCGAAGGTGTGTCTTTAACATTAATGGTCGCAGATGTTTCTGATTTCAGATCGAAAGAAACTTTTAATATGGGAGACGGATGTCACCCTTGTGGGACACGAAATAGAATAGCATGGAAACAAATATTTTTCTTATTCCGCCAACTCTAACTGTTTATTTTAAATTTTTGCTTTATCGCTTACGAATAAATATTGCCTTGTTCCAAAGTATTGACTCCTAGACTGGAATAAACATAAATTCAAAAGAATAAATAACCGAAAAAAACATTTTTAGATATTTTATCAGGTTTTTACGTTAATTTACGATGACTAAATATTAAGAAGCTGCCTTAACCCTTTAACGAGCAATGATATCACAGAGAAATTACCTATTAATAAATTTTTCCCTCCTTTTTAAAAACATCCGAAAAAAATTTTTTTGTTAATTTTGACTCTTTGATGTAGTAATAGATAATAGAATTTTGCATAATTTATTTATCCCTTTGAAATATATAAGTTTAAAATTTGCTTTACATGAAAAACCTCGAATTTGATTTTTCTCTTTATGACCTCAATTAAAAACACCTATCCAAAAAAACAATGAAAAATTGTGTAGTTACCTATTTGTTACATCATTTTAATGATAATTATACATTGTTCTTCCCATATAATTAATTTTAAAATCTCTTATTTTCATGCTGTAAAAGGAAAAGGTTTCACAATTATCCCCCCCCCCTAAAAAATTCCCACCGCTCAAGGGAAAGTAAAATTTATTTTCATACGATTCTATTTATAAACTACACAGACAACGTTTATAACCTAATTCCGTTAAATCTGAAAGAATTTTTAATCGTGTGATTTAAAGGGTTAAAGGTTGGAATTCCGCTGCGGGCATGTATCACCGTTCAAAATATGGTTTATCATGTATCCGATGTCATTAGCCCTCGCGAAGAACAAAACTAGACATCCAAATCAAACGAGCCCTTTCTGTGAACACGATCCTGGAACAGATAAGTAATAGTATTAACCCCCAATGGCGACTTATACGTAGCCAATGACAAAATGGAGGCTGGTTGTGTTTAATACGGATCGCTACATCCTGTTGTTTTGCTACTCTGGGGTAATGAGCCTTGACCAACTGTCTAAAGCCGATTCTGAATGGCTACGAACATCCGTGCCTTCAATAGAACTCGAACCTGCCAACCTCGGTTATTGAATTAATTCCATATGCAAGACATTGCGGTAATAATGATGTAAGATGGTTAGTTTGGCTTAGAGATCTATAGTATACTGTTTTTCTACAAGAGGATTCATAACACGGAGACTTACTACTTAAACTCCTTCCGAATCCTTACAAACATCCATGCCAGTCTTGATATTCGAACTAACAAACTCGGTACTGACCCTACCCATTCGGTCATCGTTATGCTTATGCGCGAGGAAAAAACAGAAAAAAACAATTTTTTTATATATCCTATTGCAATATAAAAGCCTTATGTAAAACTTTAGTTTTTTTTAGATACATTTTTTCCACTTTGAAAGAAAAGGTAGTTTTAAAGTTATCAAACACAGTATGAACCCTGCCTATCAATATATTTATCCTTATTTAAATGCAAATTAATTCATTGTTTCCGATTTGTTCTATAATTTATGTGTTAGTTTATATAACACACTCTGTTTGAAGGTACAAAACTAAATAGTTTTTCAAAGCTAAAACGGTATTAACACATTGTATGCGGAACACGTACTAGTACGTTTTCTGACGATGGATACTTGAGCGCGGGTGGGAGAATAGACTCCGATTGGAACGTCTCGCGTTCCAATGTCCGTTTTAATGAGAGACTCATTAGACGGCAAACGTCGTAGGCAATTCAGAGAAAATAGGAATCGAACAAGATGAATGCGCGTTTTTTAAAAGAGAAAAGAAAAGCCGACGAAATGAATGCGCACTCACAAAAAACTGGGTGAAAAGGGAAGTCAACTAGATGAATGCGCGTTTAACCGTTTGAGTGTGGAAGAGGTTTCTTATATATATGCTAAAAGTGCGGAATGAAATGCGTAGTAGATTTTTTGGAGAACAATAGAGATGGTTATAATTAGCACTCATTATTATGTAACAAGTCATTTTTACCAACAAAAATATTTTTTTATTTTTACTTATCACAAGAATGTTTTGCTGCACAAATTCCACGAATTCCTTTTTTACATAGAGCGCAAATTAAGTTGCATCGTCTCATTCCATTACCATTTTTTACTGCATCCATCCCATTGTCGCAGGTTTCGTCCAGGCCATTTTTCTAAAGAAAACTTTGTACTTATGGGTCGTCTTCCTATGGCATTTTTGCTTGCTAACCATTCCTCCTCTATAGCATCAGTAATGATCAGTATAACACTTCTTGAGAAAGTGAAAACAGTTTCTAATTTCTATACAACAATGAAAAGTTTTGTTTTTTTTTTACTACAAATAAATAACACACGCTCATTTCGTCTACAGTACCACAATCCACGGCTCTACTTCCTTACTACTTACCACTCTATTTTATTTTAATTTTTATATTAATAAAAATCACAACTGAGTTTGATACGAATTCAACTGCTCTCAATAAACTAACCAAAAGCAGCGTCTTCGCAATTTCGGTACAAAACAAGAGAAACGCTATCGCACTTTTCCGCATTTTTGGCACATAACAAGCGAAGCGCGATAGCGCTTCGCCGTACTCAAACTGTTAAAAGAAAAATGGGAGAAAAGAAACGCCAATGAGATGAATGCACATTTAAAACAAAAGAGAGTAAAGAAAAACCAACAAGATGAATGCGCGTTAAAAAAAGTGGGGGGAGGAAAGAAAAATCAACAAGAACATGCACTTCGACACTAAATCTGCTATATGACCAGGCAAGTAACTATTATACATTTTCATGAGCATTATTTAAATACTTCCAGCTAACAACAAAATTTATCAAAGCTCAAACATTTGAAGTGCAGAGAGAAAAAAAAGTGGTATTTCAAACATTTAACATACACAGGGTTACCAGGTGTGGCGTATTTTTATTTATAAATTGTACATTTGTATTTCCTAACAGTAATATTTTCAGTTAATTAATTACTAAAAATTTACCAAGAAAATTATTAATAAGAAACACTACTGTATAGCTCATAAAATAAGACGCCACATATGGCAACCCTGCACAAGCAGCATTTCTTTGAAATATGAGGAGGGTCTATAGATCTCAGCTACAGAACATATAAAATAGTATAGAATATAGAAAAAAGAACGTAGAGTGTCCCATTTTAATGTTTAAACAACCTGTAATGAATTTGTACCCACGACCCGTGTTTCGCATTTGTGTGCCGTTCACGATATCTGCAAAATCGCCTCCACTGACCCCTTCGACCCGACGTTCCTTGAGGAAATAGGAGCCGGCCGGCTAAGGGAGGCTGATAAGGTTTTTCGGATGTGTCGCTTGTTTGTTTTTGCAG
>CM063507.1:99826385-99828885 GCA_032207245.1 Pardosa pseudoannulata | reverse complement strand
TCACCCATACAATAGCGTGGAATTTGTTGACCACTTTATTATGGGAGCACCATAGAGTCTGTCAACATTACTCCCTGGATAACATAAGTGGGTCCTCGGCATTTAGAAGCAGGGACCGAGGGGTTCATCCCCAAGCTTAGCCTACCACCTACATATATCGATATAGATATATACAGAGATATCGTTTCAGAACTTAGAGTACATGGTCATCAAGAATTTAATTTTCGTCCCAGCGGCCATTTATGAATGTGATATTTTTAAATTGTTGTTATTAGAGACAACTAACGAAACTAAAAGGAAATTAAAGGGTTCCAACTAAAGGCAAGAAGATTTATTATCAAGAAGTCAAGAAGATCTTATAGAGCATCTTATTTTATGTTAAAAGAATTCAAATAGAAGTAGAATCTTATCATAACGGATATAAAATTTTCAATTACCTACAGAAGATTTTTAACCTATGATAAATATTTTTAGAAATTAAAGACTATAATCCTAGGTAAAAGCTCCAAAAAGGTTAAAAAATTTTTAAAATAAAATAAAGGAGGTATTTAATAGGAAAAACAGGGTGGAAAATTTTTTATTCTTTTAACTCCGAGAACCATCAGTGATGAAAAGTGGATCGATGGAAAAAACTTCCTCTGGGAATACTAAATGAAAAATTCAATTAACTTAAAGGCGATAAATTACATATAAAAAAAAGCAATACAGTATTTTTCTGTTTATATTCCTCTATATCTCCTGTTGAATTAAAGAAAATGATGAAACGGATAGAAATCCTCTTAAGGGAACTAAATAGAAGAAACTGGAAATTCTAATAAAAAAAAATTTAAAAATATGCGAGAGGAAGCGTGGACGGGAGAAAAAGAAATCCAGAATATGGTTGTGTAAGTAAGACGCTCAAAAAGAAGCGCGCGGTTGTTTAAATCTTTCCCGGAGTTGGGAGACTAGTTTTTAGTAAATTAAAAAGTTTTGAGTGTTTGAAATGAAAGAGCAGACTTTCTCAAGATCACTGTTCAATTATTTATATTTTAATAACTGGTAAAGGATTTAGATTCTGAGAAAAATTGAAAATTCTTAGACGAAGTGCATTTGATTTATTTCAACTTCCGAGTTAGACATTTTATTTTGGAAGCTTAAAAACGGTGGTCTGGGAAAAATTATATGAATCCTGTGGTAAAAGAAAGAGCGGTAGCATGATGAATTTTAGGTAATTAAAACGTTGAGTTATTGCTATTTAACATTTACATTCATACTCTATGCTAACATCAGTCAGTCCTTATTGATTTGGATAAAAGTTTCCTAACTTAAATTCGGCATGGTCTGGAACCATTTTTGCTTTAAGGCAGCGGCTCTCAACCTTTTATATATATCTTACCGCTTGATTGTACGTCATGCTAAATTGTAATACTTTGTAAAAATGATCGTATTTCGTGAAATTCGTTATATGTTGACCATGTATTTACATCACATAATGATACAAATTACATTGAAACACGCTTGAACTTCATGCCAAATTATAAACTCCCTGAAAGAGTGAAGGAGAGAGAGATAAGAAGGGACACAGAAGAGATAAGGAGATACAGAGGGAGAGAGGGATGGAGAGAAAGTGATAAGGAGAGATGGAGTTATTTCATCCTTCGCATTTGTATTAAAAACAGTTTTGCAGGCCAGACATCAGAAAATATTTCAAAAACTTCATAACACCATACCTTTACAGTTATACCTCATTTAAAATCCGTAAAAAATTTTGTTTATATATATATATATATATTTATATATATATATATATATATATATGTACATATATATATATACGTACATATGTACATATATATATATGTACATATGTATGTATATGTATGTATGTATGTGTATATATGCATGTGTATATATATATATATATATATGTGTGTGTGTGTGTGTGTGTGTAGTGTAGTGTTTAAAATTTAAAAGAAACTTTAAAACAACCCAAATTTTAATGCAAAAACTTCAAACTTTATAAATATAATGATAGTAAATAAATCGGAAAATAAATAATAGACCAATGTTAAAATCTGTGTCTTCAAATCTTTTCATGAAGGTTCTCGAATCTAAAAGTAGTAGTTTAAAAGATATCGTGAGAATAAACTAAATGATATGAAATGGGAGAAGAAAAATCTTAAAGTTTTTGAATATGAAAGACGCTTAGGTGAGAATCTTGATCGCCTGTCACGTGAATTTCCTTCTTCTCCGCAACGGTATGGTGCATTTTTCGAGAGAGTCCGGTGGAATTGCAAGACGACTAGATTACATATATATAATACTAAGTAATCCATATACATACACGTTTATATACATTTGCACACAAACACATAAACTCATAAATACACACACACACACATATATATATACTATATACATATATATACACATATATATACATATATATATATACATCTATATATACATATATATATACATCTATATATACATATATATACATATATACATATATATATAC
>CM063507.1:99811385-99816385 GCA_032207245.1 Pardosa pseudoannulata | reverse complement strand
ATTCATTAAATTGAAAATTAAATCTTTTAACCCTTTTTTATCTTTAAAACATTTAAAAATTCATATATGTCGATTTTCCTAGCTTATCGAACCCTCGGATATTGGAAATATAACTCAATAGAAACTTAGAATTTTTCTTATATTTAAAAAAGAAAAATACTAAAAAGCATATGTACTAAATTAACCCCTTAATGCACAGTTTTTCTGAAAAACGCCGGCCAAATAAAATCAATTTTTTAATGAAAAAACACAATTTAGAACGTTGTTTTGCCAAGAAAATTACAAAAATAAAAAAATAATCAAAATTATTGCAATTTTGGAGTTTGATAACAGAAAATAGTCGAATAGAGCTTAGCTTACAATCCCATGTAAATGATAAATATCAATAAAACAATTTTTTTTCTTTCATATTGTTATTTTCAATTCTCGATTGCATTCGAGTGTGAAAAGTTATAGCAACATAGAGTACAACGCCGCTCGAATTATCTCGAGTGTGAACAGTTTGGCCAGTTTAGAGAGCTCGGATTAATTCGAGGGTGCACGCTGAGGGGTTAAATACCTATGCATTTTTAAAAATAACTCAAAATCTCATTAAAATATTTGAATTTTTAAATTTCTTACCATTTTTTAACGTGCTTTATTGTTTTAAGATAATCAACTACCTTTCGTTGCAAAATTGCAAAATTTCTATGACGACTGCCAATTTTACAACAAAGGATACAACCCCATAACATAACTTCTTTGCTCCAAATAATTTTCAATTCTTGGAAGTTTTATTTTTTTGGGGGGGGGCAGAAGACCATATAGGACGGACTATACACTAAAAGGTGAAGTCTTTCATACTACTCATTCAGAAAAAAACTTGAAATATACACATATCTAGCATATTAGCTTAATTTATTTTATGACGCTAACTCATTTAAGAAATCGAATCATTTTAATTGACCTACATATTTGCATAATTTCTTACTTAAAGCTATACTTTAATACATATAAAACTACTACGAAACTTTTGATCTCCATATTTAATAACACTATGAATTATTTATAACTATTTTATATATATAAGGAAAAGTAAACTAGATCGGAAAACTAATGTAAATATTTTGAATAAAACCTTTAAGACACCCCATGAAAATTTTCAGGAGTTTTCGATTCTTAAATCAAGGGCAAAAATGCCCGCGTTTTTTTGCTTTCCCCTTTTTAACCTCTAACTTAAATTGACCACTGGGGCTAAAGTTAAGCCCCCGGAGAAGGGGTCTAACCAATTTTAATTCTACATTGCCCTAGCTGGACAATTAAGGAAATTTCTAAATAAAAAGGAGATGCACGCTGTCGGAGGCAAATTTTCCCACAGATTTTGACTGAGATGTTTACCCAGGAATTAAGGGTCATTTACATATACCTTCATGCTAGCTGACCCCTCCGTTTGTCCTGTCCCTATGATGAAGTGGGAATCCGTCCTGCAACGTTCTGTTAATAAAGAGCTTTAGTTGAAACGGTGTCATTTTTATGGGCTATGACTGCAACGAAACACGGCGAAAATTAAGTCTGCTCGTCACAATAAATTATCAGAAGTCTAACCCCTATTGTTTTCACTTCCCCTAGGGAGCTGGGCAAGGATAAACCTAAGTGTGTAGCAGTCGTGGGACATTAAAGAGAACGTCAAATCCACATGCAACAATATTATTTCAAGAACTCAGAAAACAGCATGTTACTCTAGTAAAATTAGAGAAGGAATAATACACGTCTTTCTATGGAGAGATCAGAACAATGAATGATCACAAAAACAATTTTCTATTAAAAATGTCGGCCCCACAGCTAGACACGGGACGGAATCTTCCCAAGAGAGAAGATTAATCAGCCTTTTATGAAATCAGACAGGATACTTAGATCATTATACGAGTGAGCTATTTTATTGAGACCGCTGGAAAATGTGGCGAATCGACAGATAATTTGCATCTATTTCAGAGTTAATTTGAGAGTCTGCTAAAGGAATTTCAATTCAGGGTTATTTCTTTAGATATGATTTGTGGCTTTGAAAATAGATTTGACGGAATAAGAAATAGGAATGGGAAGAAGGAAAATATATAAGAGATAGTTTAAGCATAATAACTTGGATATATATATATATATATTATATATATATATATCAGGATTTAAAATATAGAGTAATTTAACAGATTTAATTAGAGATTCTTTTAATGGGAGTAACGCGCCTCGCGTTATTAGTCACATAAATACGGCTCTCGCGCAGTGATATGGGCAGAGGGATAAGCAATTACTATAGGCAGACCTGTGGCTCCTCGAAGCAGTAAAAACTGTCTTTGTGTTCAGTTGGGCTCCAAGTTGAGATGCCATTGTTGAGTAGCGTGTGAAGTGGATTAATAAAGAACAGAAAAAGAATTACTTGAGAGTGAACTGATTTATATATTTTACTAGTGTGTTTACTGGGACCCTGTATATATATATATATATATATATATATATATATATATATATATATATATATATCCTTAAATATTCAGAAAAAATCGGGTCCGTTAATCATGGTTCCACTGTGTTACTATTTTTCCGACAATTTTTTGAATATTCCACACTCTCATGTAGATCTAAAAACACACTATGCATCAATATTGAGATATCTCTGAAATAATATTTTATAAAATTTACTCTACGTTTACAATGATAAATAATGAAATTTGAATATTTTTTATGAACAGGGAAACCTTGATACATTCGTCCTCTATTATCCGTTTTCCCGCACTGATCGTTCGTTTAATTTTTCCCATATTTTTCAAAACAGCGATGATTGGTTTGGAGAGCCGCTTCTAATTTTCAACTATGCTAGTATTATACAGGGTGTTTCAAAAATTGTTTTTGAAAAATCAATAAAAACTAAACGGAGAGTGAAAAAATACACCGTTTGGTGCAATATGCTTGGGACAACAATAAATTTTGAGGCAGACAAACTTTCCAAAATAGTTACAATTTTCGATTTACGATTTGAAAGGTATAGAAGAAAGCGCAGTCTGTGAGTTGCCTTACTGCTGGCCACATATTGCAAGTTTGCTTTGAAAAAATTGTTTATTCCTTAGAACAGAAGATGGCCTGACCCGAGTCGTTTACACGGGTTTCTGATAATTTCGTTCTGAGACTACGTCATATTATTGCTGCGCATATTATTGCTGGTGAATATCTGAAAAATATAGTAGATATTTTCAGTTTGCAGCTCCATCTGTAGTGAAATATTGTAACTAATTTTGAAAGTTTGTCCGCCTGAAAATGGACTGTTGTCCCAAGCATACTGCAATAAACGGTGTATTTTTATAGCTGCCCGTTTAGTTCTTATTGATTTTTCCAATATACTGGTCATTTTTTAAACACCCTGTATTATCAGATAACTACTAAGTAGATCCTCGATTTACCGAAGTTTCTGTTAACCAAACCGATTTCCCTTAACTGAACATCGAATAAAATAAATAATAGTTATATAATATATAAAGTGCTTTTAAATATAAGGGGAAGACAGTAGCATAAACGAAAAAGAGTGAACATTTTACAATTTCGGATTGACAAAATTTTGAATAATTCAAAATATAAAGCACCCCAAAAATTTCGAAAAAAGAATTTTTTAAAGTTTTCTTTTATGGCGAAACTTAAATAAAAAAGCTTTTCTTGAACAGGGTAATTCAAAACTAGTCAGACCTAGAAACATACTCACAGAAAATAAATAATTAATTTGGTTTGGTTTGGTTTGGAGCACTAAGGTCTACTTTTTGCAACACGAAAATAATTAATTTAATAAGGATTTCAATACAATAACAAAATTTAAAAAAGACCAGTAAGGTTTTGTCGAATGCTAACATAAAATTGGGAAAAAAAAAGAGATAAATTTCATGGAATTTGTACACACATAATTGCAAGTAAAATAAATATTTTCTAATTTTCAAATGTGTGCAATATTTATTATATTTACTTAAATAAATATGGGTGTTCGATTGAAATTTATATAACATTATGATTCGTGGATTCCTGGAACGTAGGTTGGAGATAGTTCAGCGCTTACACTGAATACCTCTATAAACTCGATCTCAATTCAAATTCTAAAAGTCAAATATTAAAAGGCCTTAAGGGTGAAAAATTTATGGCTCCATAAATTTTGGAATCCCTCATTTTTCTTCAGAAAGTCTATTCTGCAGGCTTGATCTCAATCTGCAAAAATAAAGCTGCGGTAGTCCAAACTTTAGTAAGAATCTAAGCAGAAATTAAGTTTGGCGTATTCGAAATCACCAATTTTCCAAGATGAGATGGGAAGACAAAGAAGTTTCTCCAAGGGTTGCAATTTAAGGTAAGAATGATGAGAAATTCATTTAAAAATACAACTATAGTTATGTTGTTTATATTAAGGTTAAAATATCATTACATATATCTATGTGCGCATGTGTGTATGTATGTATGTATATGTTACTGTGAATGCCCGAAATTGGAGAATGTCGACATACACCAAATACCTCAGTAAAAGATCGAATATTTTATTATATTCTTACATTTTCAGACTAACGCCGGTCTATGTCGACAATCCCCATGCACTGATAGTGGATATAAAAAATATTTTTGTTACGTTTCTAAATCATACTTTATTATTAAAACATATAACGATATATGTCTAAATAGCATATACCATGAAAGAATACTCCAAAGTTCCCGTGTCCATTCCAAAGAAAAATATCGAAGAGGAGTTTCAATCTACTACCCCTTCTATGAAGCCCTGACTAAACAACAGAAGTTTATTTCTATTAAAAGAGCGGCCGCAAAAGATAATACTCTAGTGCATGCAACGAATATGTAACAAACCTCAAAAAGAAAATTTCCTCCTGCTCAAATTGATGACACTGGGCGAATACAAGTTCCTGATGTAGACTGTGGTCGTATAGATGCCCGAAATGTATTGGCGGTTGTTGTTGGAAGAGAAGACTCAAACTTTTATAAATGAGTAA
>CM063507.1:99786385-99798885 GCA_032207245.1 Pardosa pseudoannulata | reverse complement strand
TATATAGCAAACATACATGCACATACATGCACGCATGCAAACGCGCACACAACACACACACGCACACATATATATATATATATATATATATATATATATATATATATATATATATATATATATATCTTTTCTTTATTATGTATTCCCAAAATTTCCAATTCCACATCGTCTTCAAGATTCAAAATATGGTTCATTTCTCAGAATCTCCACGTAGTCCGAGAAGATCTTTAATACTTCCATCTGATTTAATCCAGCTGCTTTAATATTAGTTATATTGAGGCTTTGGGTTATACAGATATTTAATTCTAAACTGAATTTTTTCGCTATTATATTATTTCCTTTACTTCTATCAGAAAGAAAAATTTCAAAATCATTCTTTGAAAAAATTATATTTTTTTTTCTCATAAACGGGTGTAAAAGCATTATTTCTACTGCGGTTTTCTCGTGGCATTAAAGAATATCTATGAAGAGTTGAGAATGTCTATTATGTATAGATAAAATTTGTTATAAGGAATAAATAGGCAAACATATTCTCACTTATATAAGATTGTAACCATAAGTTACATTCGGTTCAGCTTTTTTTTCCCTCTTCCCGTGAGTCATCGTCAAAGGCATACCAGAACAGGAGCGGTTTGAACTAGAAGAAATATCAGATTTCTCCCAACCAATGGAAGGGTCCGTTGGTTTTTCAGGATATCTGACCCCTTCGTTCTATAGTGGATCCCGGTGTTTTCTCCGAGAGGCAGTAATTTTGTTATTGATCAGAGGAGAGTAGAAGGTGAACGCTGCTGGCATTCGTGGCTTGAGGGATAGACCTTTTGAGGAAAATCATCTCCATATTGTTTTTTAGGGGCGACGTAGACTCGACAGCAGTCTTCGATATCTACAAATAATAAGTTGATTACAGTTGTATTCCTTAGGCATTTATTTAATTGTATAAAATCATTTAATCAAGACATATTTGTCCATGTGTTTATTAATGAGTATTAATTTCTTCTTTATCAAACACTAAGACAACGTAACATTATTTTTACAAGGATTGAAGGAAAAACTAATCAAATTGGATTTTTTTTATTAATCGTAATTGAAGTAAAAACTCGTTTAATTATAGTACAAAAATGATGTCACACATATTCTGAACAAATACTTTTCTGTCTTTATATAGAACTGCCGAATGACAATTGAACTAATCACCAAAATTTAATTTGGGAAATTTTCTCAAAAGCACATTTTTTTTCTGAAGAAGACTCGCTAGGGGACTCCGACGTCAGCGAGACGCCTTTAAAAGCCAATTAAAGTGATTACAAGTATTCTAATGATGATTGAAACAGAATGAAATCGGACTGGCTTTTTTGCGCAATTCAAGAACTTTTAAAATTCCAATCACTGTAGCATCACACGTGCTACGAGAGAAATATTTAATTTTAAAATTCATTTGTTCTTTTTATATCAAGTCTAGGTTTTATTTTGGAGATAAGTTTTGTCTTTTTCTGAAGTCAGTCACAGAGGGAGGGAGGGTTAACTGATTGTTGTTCTTTGCGATGCTGCTATCCCACTTCGCATTTTTTCAATCCATTTTTGGAACAACTTTGATTCGAGCCAATTTACCGGGAGAAACTTCCACAATAGGTAACGTTAATACCTAACACTCCGACCGACTATATTTCCAGAACTCATTAAATTTGTTCGTAATGACAATTTTTTCTATTATATCCAATCAGAGGGGCGTTTTGTGACGCCATTTCGTCACTTCTTAGAGTTTCAAGATGGCTGATCAGATGAAGTCTGCTTAGAAAACACCAAGAAAATGGCTTATTGAAGTCCCGATAAAGAGTTTATTAATAAATGTAATGAAGGAAGAAAAGATGGGACTACTGAAGAATTGGGTTCCCCTTGGCAAATTTGGCGAAAATATTGGCGATATATAATAAAACACAAAGGTAATCCATCCAAACATTGTATTTCTGGAGACTTTAATAAATGCACAGTGCACCATCGCAATAGAATTATATACTCTTACTTAATTAAAGAAAGCGACTTGAAAACCGGACATTTATATTTATGGGCAATTAATTCCTTAAACAATTTACAAACGCAACAGCTCCAAATTATTAAAAACCAGCCAGAGTGAACCATTAATGCTTTGTTGCATCTAATTTTTTTAAGCATTGCTCACTTTTAACATATAAGAAAAGAGTTATGCTAGGAGAGCTGGATGCAAATATATTAATTACAATATAGATTCAGATTATTTGGACACGGTGAGATCAGGAGAAAATGTTAGGCGACCCTACTCAAACCACTATCGCCAAGTTGGCGGCGGAACCCAGTTCTTCAGTCAACCAGAAAAGATATTTGTGGAATATTTAGCATGAGTTGCACATGTGCGGAAATAGTTTTGACTTGACAGATAGAAGGCGCTAGAATAAGCGCTTATTCGGCAAGCTTGCCCACTACACATCTTGTATAGATATGTTAGAATTTTTATTCTTTTTCGAGTTAGAACTATTAAGCCAATTTTTTAATAATGTTGACATAGTTGTTACCTATGCTTAGAGATTTTGAGGAAATTGTATCACTGTATTTCCCGAGTAATCCTGTAAATGATGAAAATACATTTCTGTGCGTGTATGTTAAAACTATCGAACACTAATCTTTGCTAATTATTTGAAATTGCCCAAAGCACTTAGAAAACACACTAAATATGGCTGCATATGGACAGGAATCGTGTTGGCAGAAAAGTTTCCAAAAAGGACCGAGAAAGAGGTATAAGCAACCAGTAGTAAACTGGTTTTTAGAGCAAAATTTCCCCAGTGAATTGCACCCTTCGGCTGGTAAGAATTGTGTGTAAAAGTGGGTCCAACAGTTTAATACTTGAAAAATTACAAAGTGTGATAGCAGCATTAGAAATTCCTTTGCTTGTCGAATACCTGCGTGTCTTGATTTTTGCCTTGCTTGCTGTCTTGCCATGTGAACGACTGTGTTTGACTCCAGATGTTTTATGGGTGCCTGTGGATAACGCTCATATCAGCTCTCTCCAGTGCTCCAGTACTTGATTGGCACAATATGTCCAAGAGGATTCAGTGCCAATAAGCTCTACAAAACCAGCCAACCAACCAACCAGTACTCTCGAAGTTAGGGTTCATTCTATTCTGATAAAAAAAAAATCGGCGGAAAGTAATTTTTTCAAACTTTCAAATTGAGGATTGTAGTGAATGGTCATGCGAGGATGTGGTCACTAGATTAATTATTTGTAACTAAGAATAATTTTTCTTTTAGAATAGGAAAATACTTAAGAAATGATTTTGTAAATTTTGTAATTGTTGGACCAAACTAGTTTTTTCGTTTCCATTGAAATAAGATTACTGTCTACTAAAATATTGTGTAAACGAAGAAAGCACTTAATATTATCTTTCGAAATGCAGCCAGCTCCAAATTTCAATTTCGGGGATATTAGATCACTTGCGAAACCGGTACAAATGCATTTTAGACGCCGTGTTTTTTTCTCCAAATTTGGAGTTTTTTGGGTGGTTATTTCTGAAGTTTGTACCCTACAAGAGAAATTTCAGGATATTCTTGGTGTCGCGTAAGTCAGGTTGTATTTTTTTGTTCTTATCATTTTCTGGGATTTAGAAATTTAGTTATGGTGGGTTTAAATATTTCGGTTCTTACCGTTTTAAAAAATTGTTAAAACGTATCAGGATATTTTTAAAATTATGACATTCTTAGGCTTAGTGTGGGGAAAACATGAAAATTAAGCCAGAAAAGGGGTTAAGAGATGGGTTTGTTTGGATTTGTCAGAAATCAGTGGCTGGTAAAGTTTGTGGCTATTTGGGAGAGGTCTTGGTTCGATAGATTTAATTAACAGTTGAAGAAATAATGCTTTTAACATATAATATTAAGAAGGTGGTAACCCCCCTCACATGTTAGATTTTTTATAATATTAGAGATTTTTTTTTTTTTTAAGTATAGTTTTGTTAATTGTTGTGTTTCAAACATGACATGTGACCGCCGCCATGTTCTTTTACTTGTTGTTGTTGTTGATCTTTCAGAAAACGCGTACCGCCGCCATTTTTTTTTTACTTGGCGATTTTTCAAAGCAAGCATTTTTATGTTGGTCGCCAAAAAAATATGGCGGAACGGACCGACGTGTATAATGCATCTGTACCGTGGAACCCAATGGTTGCGCGGAATCCAGGTTGAAGGCCTGTGTCTTTTATATAAAATTATATATTTTATATAAAATTTAATGTACACATTTGGAAAAATAAGCACCCGACGTAACTGTCCTTTTATGGCCACAGAAATTTCTTTTTTAAAAATTAAAAAAATAATACTTTTATAGAAAATGAAATCGCCTTTTATCTTCACACTCACTCCAAAGCATTAAAAAGATTTTCTTTAAAACGTTTGTGGATTTTAATGGACTTCCTCCGTCGGAAGATAAAAAAGAGAGAAATGTCGAGACTGAAATTGTCTAATTAAATTCCTGCCTTTTTCGCTAAAATATTCCTTTTGTTATTTTCATCTTTTCCCTTGGCTCATTAGAGGAAGTGCACTTTTTGGTTCATATTCCATAGAGAAAAGCTCCAAACTACTTTTAATGGTGTTTCATAAGTTTCGTTTTTTTACAATTCAGTTTCATGATGTAACCTGAACTAAGCTTATAGAGATCACCAAAATGTCGACACTCAGCATAAAATGATGAGTTAATATAGTAACTATAAATTATTACAAATAGATGTTTTAAATATTACAAAACATTTGACATTCCATTATTTTATAGTAAGTAATATTACAGTGTGTTTAAAAAGAAAAAAATTAAAATTGGTTCGGATTGAAGTGCTATGGTCTACAGTGTTACACCCGAGGAATAATGAGACCGGAACCTACTTCTTAAAGCTAATTCCAAATGGCTACGAACATCCATGCCAGCAGTGGGATTGGAGCCTGCGAGCTCCTTTACCGAAGAGCACTGCTCTACCATTCGTATGTCGTTCTGTAGAGTTTGAGTTGGAGATTGGTTTTGAATATCTCCAATAATTATGGTCCTAAGAAAAGGAAACTTGCTAAAATGGGTTCCTCCGAATTTTCCGATTCCGAAGATACATATCTCCACCCCTAACACTGAGAGAATTTTTGAGAAGTTCAAGCCACAGACAGACAGTCGGACAGATGCCGTTTGAGTTCGGCGAAGCGCTATCGCGCTTCGCTTGTTATGTGCCAAGAGTGCTATGAAGCCCGATAGCTCTTCTCTTGATTTGTACCGAAAATGCGGACACGCTACTGTTTGGTTATTATAATTTTCGCACCTATTGAAAGCAGTTAATTTTACATCAATCGCAGTTTGTATTCATTTTACTCAATTGTGAATTTTAATAATATAAGAACTAAAATAAAATACTGCGGTGAGTAATAATGCAGTAGAGCCGTAGACTGGGGTACGGTAGACAAATGAGGGTGTTTTATTTAATTATTTGTTGTAAAAAAAACACTTTTCGTTGTTGTATAGAAATCAGAAACTGTTTTCACTTTCTTAATAAGTGTTATACTGATCATTATGGATGCTATAGAGGATAAATAGTTAGCAAGCAAAAATGCCATAGGAAGACGACCCATAGGTATAAAGTTTTCTTTAGAAAAATGGCCTGGGTGAAACAATGGGATGTATTCAGTAAAAAAATGGTAATGGAATGGGACGATCCAACCTAATTTGCACTCTATATAAAAAAAAATTCGTGGAATTGGTGCAGCAAAACATTCTTGTAATAAGTGAGAATAAAGAATATTTTTGTTGGTAAAAATGACTCATTACATAATAATGAGTGTTAATTATAACCATTTCTACTGTCCTCCAAAAACTTTACTACGCATTTCATTCTGCACTATTAGCATATATATAAGAAAACTCTTCAGCACTCAAACGGTTAATATATGCATGGTTGAGTTTTGAGAACTGCTGTCTACTTTTTTTTTGTAACACGAGAACTAATGAGACCAGAACCTATTGCTTAAAGCCAATTCCGAACGGCCACAACCATCCATGCCTCAGTGGGATTCGAACCCACTAACTCCTGTACCGAAGATACTGCCCTGACCATTCAGCCATCGTTCGGTTAATATATGCAAGATTTATAGAGAGAACTTCTACAGACTCAGCTTACTTCGATTCACCACTGGTGTTTCACACTAGGCTTGCAGCTCAACATAGCAAAGATGACTCATGTGTTTATCACTGGATTTTTTTACAATTAAATCACATCAATTCGATGGAATTGTATTCCTGTTTCTCACCTCATTTCGTTACCTTGGAGATCATTTCCTCCCATCTGCGATAGAATTACAGTGGACTCCGCTTAATGTGATCGCGGTTAATCTTATCAATCGCTTATTGTTATCGATATCACTTGGTCCCGAATTTCTCTATTCATTTGTATGTTTAAATGATCGCTTTATGATATCGTTACATCGGTTCATGTTATCCGTTTCCGAACCTCATTTTAACTGGCAAAGGAATATTTACAATGTATTCAAAACAAGACCATTCTTTTCGTTTGAATTTCTGAGAATTCTCCCTCTTCCACTTAGGGAAATGTAGAATGACCCAAGGAGTGGGAGAGTACTCGTTCCTGGAATTTTTCAGAAATACACACACCCTGCTGATGATCAATGGTTGTTAGATAAGCAGGAGGCAACAGATTTTTATCGAAACTGAGAAGAAGCGTATCGAAACTGAGAAGAAGCGTATTTTATGCCTTGCTCGCTTGCTGCTTGTCGATATGGAATCCAGAAAGCGAAATGATTTAACTTTAAAACAAAAGAAAATTTAAATCGTTATGACAGGCTACCACAAGTGAGTCAGAGCAATGCTGCAGAGCAGTTAAACATTTCTAAGCCACTATTTTGCAAAATTTTGAAATATCGAGAAAAATTGAGAAGATATAAACAAAATGAAAATGTCGAGTACAAACGAAAGAGAGCTAGTAAAGATGACCATGTTGAAAAGGCCTTTGGTTTGAAAATGTTCGAGAACGTGGTGCTCCAGTCAACGGTTCTCTTCTGAAACAAAAAGCGAAAAGTTTAGCTGCTCAAATCGGGAAAAAAGATTTTGTTGCAACAAATGGTTGGTTCCAGCGATGGTTGCTTTTTTAGAATTTAGTGGCGCTGAATTCTCAAGGGACAAACTGCACTAAACAAGATGAAAAAATAAAACACAACAGAACTTAAAACAACATTTACAAGTAAAACCAATTTTGAGTATAAAAAAAGGGTAAAATGCTAATACGAATTAAAAAAAACATACAATACGGTTAATAAATTGAGCAAGGGTAAAAAAAAAATCAACACAAAAGATAATCACAGCTTGATTAAACGTTATGATCTAAGACCTAAAACTAAAGACCTAGAACTAAAAACAGAAAATTAGAAGTTTGAAAATCAAACAATACAAAAAAGAAAAAGTATATAAAACAAAAAAAATGGGAATTAAAAGAATAAAAAGTTTAAAAACCATAAAAGATTAGCATATAGCCCTCATATAACGGGATCAGTAAAATTTTTCATTTTCCAAAATTGTAAAGTATTCTATGAGGCAGGTAAAAAAGTGGTTTATTTTTTGGCTGAGAATTAACTGGTACGCGCTCAATAATTTGTTTATCTTCATACTCCTCTAAAATCTCCCGATACTGTGAAATGCAGTTTAGAATCACGTCGAATTCATTTAGAAAGATAATTCAAAGTTTTCTTAGGTAAGTCGAAATTATCGCTAAGTTTTTTTTGCCACAATAACTAATGGAAGTAAAGAAATGAAATTATTATTTCTACTACACCCTGGAGGCAGATAAAATTTGCTGTTAATAACCTGTGATAAAATTTTCATTTAAACAAAAATAATCGAGGATACAATTTAAAATTATCACATATGTACCTAATCTATTATTTAAGCCAAATATAAAAGAAAATTCTTTACGTCATATCTAAGTTCAGTGATAAAAGATATTAAAATAGTGTAGACGATATTTCAATTATTTAAAAAAAGAAATGATAAAATGAGATGGTTAGAGGAATGACGTCTTAATGCTAGAAAAATGTTATTTTTACTTTTTTATTATGGAATAAATGTCTTTGATAAATTTAATCACCTGCTCTTAACCATGGAAAATAGGGCTTGAAATAAAAGCATTAAACTGCTAGAAAAGGGGGGAGGGGATATGGAGCGTTACTACCCCTAACTCATCAAAAATCCAATATGGATGCGTCTATCCATTCCAGGTACAACAGCTTCATAAATTCGAAAAGGGACAGATAACTTAGGCTATTATTATATAGGGGATTGAAAATTTAAAATTGAAAGTCCAATCAACAAACACAAATCAGAGTTCAATTTAAAAACCAGTAAAACGAAGAATGGGGGATAAGCCTGGATAAAGCGTTTCCACAATGCTACTCATAATTGACATGCTATGTCTATTTCTCATTTAGGACAGAAGTATGACTTCAGGATCATGGTTACAATAATAAATTAGGGGGAAATGAAGATACAATGCTAACATTTCTTTTGTCTCCTTTGAAGGCTCCCCTGGCTATAATAGTTTTCCAGAACCATTTCTGCATCACTGATAAACATGTTACCCAAGGGTAAAATCCGATATTTTGTTTTATTCCAGCAATAAAAAATTATTTAGTATTAAGTACCGATAACAGACAAATAAGCATTAATAGTAAAGGCATTACTGCCATTCTGTTAGTGAATACACAGTGTGAACAAAATTTCGACACTTTTGCAACAAAGAAAAATGCAAATTTCACTGAACTTATAAAAATATCTGTATTACCTTCTGCACTAGAAAAAAAATAACTTATGAAAAATAAAACAATGAAGTCATTCAGCAAAGAAAATATTGTCTGGTTTTGTTTAAAGCTCTGTTATCTACTGTTTTGCTACACTAGAATTTATGAAAACAGTACCTTACTGTTTAAAGCAGATTTCGACCATTCATACCTTCAGTGGGGCTCGAACCCGCACCCTCCTGTACCAAAACGTAGCCATTTGCCTATTCTGTCATCAATCGGCCGGATACTGTTTGGACAGTAACGATCAGCAAGTTTCCACTGATGTTTAGCACAGTAGCATGGCCTAACTGAAGACTGGGTTTCTTTAAAGAAGTTACACAAAAATATAAAAACATCAAAGTTTATTTTTTTTCTTTCTCAAAACAACGTAAATAAAAACAGTTAAACAGAACATCCAAAACAGTTGGCCGATAATACAAAACTAAGTTGCAAATTAAACATTCTGGCAAGTGACTAATTTATGTAACTTACCGATGGATAAAAAAAACTATATCGACGAAGCAAAAACACGACGAGCAACAGGCATCAACAGGGCCCATAACAGGAAAAGCTGAACTTAAAGTGCCCCCTTTTTGTATTCCTTCTTGATTCGAAAACTTTACAATTATTCACATGATGAAGAAAAAAAGACCACGGAGCATACAAAAAAAAATGATTTCCAAATTACTAACTAAACTGCTCTCAGATGGGCTTCAGACATAAAAAATAAAACGAGATCAAGTAACCAAGATTAAAAATAGTTAGAGTTAAATTCCGTGAATTATTAAAATTTAATAGAAACCAACTCAACCCACTTAACTGAAACACACTTGCTTAGTGTCAAAAATACTACATTATGATTAAAAGTTTAGCGAATTACAAGAAATGGGATCCGAGTATTTGGTAACAAATAAAAAGCAAAAAATAGGGCTCACATCTTTTGGATAATTAGTAACTTTCGGTTTTATTTAAGTTTCGAGCACTACGGGTTACTCTGTTGCTATTCGAGGGCTAATGAGACCGGGACCTACTGTTTAAAGCCGATTCCGAAAGACTACGCACAAGTATGCCACCAGCAGGATTGAATCTCCCAAATTTCGGTGCCGCAGAGCAGCGCCCTACCATTTGATTATCATTCGGGAACGATTTTTCTAAAAACGATGGTGTGAGATAGAGAGAAAAAAACTTTTTTTAAAAGAAATTTCGCGATTTTTGTTTTACGTTTTGAGTTTAACTATGATCTAAAGGCCCTTACTACATGTCAACATGTACCTGTTGAATCCTTAACAGTATCTGGGCCATAGGGGGCAGTTGCCCCCACCCAAGGGTACTAACAAATAGTTATCTAAGCAATTTCAAAATGTTTCTCTTTATATATTTGTGAACAGGTCTCGAACAATCAATTTTATTTTTAACCCTCTGACTGCTCATCCCACGATTTCCACGGGAAATTCAAATGTGGCAAAATTTGGTCATCCCTCGATTTTCGAGGGAATGTGATTTTAGTTCTTCCTTTATTAAGAAGCACATTCAGCCTTTTCACCGTTTAGCCAGTGGAATAAATTATATACAGTATTAGACATTTAATTAAGTAATAAATAGAATTATATGACTAGAACTATAGTTATATTAGATAAAAGAATTATAGATAGTATCATATAAATAGAAATTAACTGTATTTCAATTGATATTTATTAAAAAATAAATTTTTTATGTGATAACATCTAAAATTAGTTTTTTTCAAATTAAAAAACTAATTTTTTCAATTAGTTTTTGTTTAGTTTCTCGTGATAAAAGTCAATATAAAAAAACTATTCTAGAAAAGAAACTAGTATTTCAATTCTCCAATTTATATATTCATATACTTAAAATATGCCACAAAAAAAATACGCAATTTTTAAAGTGATCTCGGTTTGCAAGTTGAGCAGTCAGAGGGTTAAAAGAGCATGCTTGCAGCTTAATTGTGAATGACATAGTCAAAAATGTTGTTTATGTAGCATGTTGATATTAAGCAAAATTCAAGGCGCTATTAATAAATAACGTATTATATATCAAAAACTTGCTTATGTCTCATTTAACTTTCTTTTTCCGTTTTATTTAAGAATCCTTTTTATTTTAACAATTTATTTTTTCAATTTTTCCTGAAACGAAAAGTTCTCTTTATTTTATTTTCTCATTTAAAAAAATGTTTTTGTTTTAAAAGTAAAGAAGTTTTCTAATCATTTTTACAGGTGTTGATTTTCCTCGAATGGTCGATAACTGTTAATTATAACGATCTAGATTATAGTAATATGCTATTAAAGATGTTTAGAGTGAATTCTGCTGAGAGAATTAATAAAAACCTGTAATATTTCAGAAGTCAAAAACAATAAAATTGTTCATCTGAGAAATAAATTTCTTCCTTCCTCCCTTTTTGCCCCCCTAGTTAGGAGTATTTACTTTATACGCTACTGAACTATAAAAGACAATAACATTTTTTTTGTGTGTGTGTACAAAACACCTTTTGTAATTTCTCAAAGAGGCAAACGGGCAAACTTTGATTGAAAAAATACGAATTAAATTTTATTTTATTTTTATTTTATTTAGTTATTGGGTAAATAGTCGAAAAGTCTCGAAAGCGATGCATAGTTAGAAATACATCTGGCTTACTTCAAATATTTATGAAACAGAAAAACATTTGTTTTGAAAATGCGCATAATGTAATAAGTGTAAGGCATTTGTAGTTAAAATTCATTAACCTTAATAAGTATTTTCTTTAATTGCAAATCGTAAATCAACTAACATCCGCACAGTTAAATATAGGGAGGCGTTAAATCAGTCCCAAAAGGCATCGAACATCTAACCGGAGATTTGTGGTTTCAGCCATGTCCACCATGTTCATGAATGATGACTAGAGCACGTAAAATAGGTTCGTAGTTGTAATATTCAAGTTCCCCAATCATATTTCTGCAACGCTTCTGGTTGGTCCTTGCGTCTAAAGTAAGAGAACCCACTTTGAGCAAAAAGTACAGTGGCCTCTGCTTAATGTGATCAGTTTAGGACATAGTGATAACAATAACCGATTGATAACAATAACGATATGCAAAATTAGATAAACTTACCCCCTCCTCTTTAAATCACACATACTAAATTTCAAAACAAAATGAAAAAAACACCTTATACTTATGTACTATATATTATCCTTTAAAACATAAGAATTGTATACATAATTAAAAGAATTGATCCATTGTGGACTGTCTACAATTTTTTTCTAAGAAGGTCCTTGATAAATGGTTCATAATCATAATCAACCTGTCACAACTATTTAAAATTTTGATCTTTTGTTTTAAAGTAAAATCATTTCGCTTTCTGGCTTCCCTATCGGCAAGCTGCACGTAAGCGTTCAAGGCATAAAGGGAATACGCTCTTTCTCAGTTCCGATAAGAACGTGTTGCCTTCTGCTTATCTGACAACCATTAACCACCAGCACGGTGTGTGTATTTCTGAAAAATTCCAGGAACGTGTAATTTCCCACTACTTTGTTCATTCCCCATTTCTCTAGGTTGAAGAGGAGAATTTTCTGAAATTCAAACAACAGAGAAGGTGAAGAAAAGAATGTGTTCCTTCTGAATACATTGTGAATATTCCTTTTCCAGTTAAAATGAGGTTCGAAAAGGGATCCCATTAAC
>CM063507.1:99768885-99781385 GCA_032207245.1 Pardosa pseudoannulata | reverse complement strand
CGAATGGAGAAAAAGCTGGGTTTTATGTGGCAACGCAAGGAAAATATTTCCGTTGGCGAACAACAGATGGCGATGTCGGATTTCTAATATAGAACCGGCATCACTAGCAGCACAAAGATGCCATCCACCAAAATGTGTCTACCATAACGCAAGAAGTGCTACTAAGTACTGTGAACAGTGTGGTGACTCGTCTCACAGCTGTAGTTTTGAATGATGGACAGCACACTGAACATTTAGCGTAGTACTAATTAACTGTAATTAAGCTGACTTGTCAGTTGTCCACATTTCTTCATTTGTAAATCATCATTTGGGGCTTTAAAACACTATAGCGCCATCTGTTCGTCACCAAAACAACTATTTCTTTTTCGTTGCCACACAAAAATCCGGTTTCTTTTCCATATGTTTAATCCAAACCATATCTTTGCAACTTCATTCGTTTTCGAATTATTTGTTTGTCCTAACTTTTGGACCACCCGGAATAAATTATGAATGTATATATAAGACTTATGTAATACATATAAGTACTTTGTATGTGTGTGTATTTCTACGTGACTGAAAGTTCATTGTACTTTGGTTTAAGTCTTTACACCTTTCGCTAAAAACATGCTGTCTAAGTCACTCCAACTTTGTCACGCGATCTCGCCTGCGCATGTGTAAACTTTGGGTGGTTTTAAAAACTGAATGCACTAAGAACAATGGCATCGCTCCATCCGATGAATGACAACGGATTTCATTACGAAACCACTATGACTTGAATTTTAAAGTAGTTTTCATTCATTCAAAAATGACAGTTGCAGGCAAGTTTTAAGGCTTGAACTAGCAGATTTCAGTATGTTCGTCCGTACCTTTCAAGTGGGAAACAAATGTTGATTCATTTTTATTTTCTAGTATCATGTAGTGCAAATCACGTTGTCTGCATTGCCAAAATAAGCCGAGGTAACGCGGTCGGAAAAGGAAGTGATATCATAAAACTGGAGGTTATGGGTTCGGAACTCGAGCTGTCGAAAGGTCCGTCGTATTTGTTAATTACGGCTGAGGAACATAAAGGAGATTCTTGGTCACTAGTCCTCCAATTTCTCGAGTGATGTCTCTAGGGGTGGCAGGCTGAGACTGAGAGTCCTATGCTTCTAAATGACGAGGACATACTTTTGTCTTTCTCACTCCTTCATGTTAAATAAAGCTAACTGACTCGTCATTCTGTAATTCCTCAAGTCCTTAACTGACCACACTCATGTTGGTTATATCACAGGACCTAACTTGAAAGGTTTAAAATTTTAAATGCCGTCTGAAAATCCAAATGCACACGAAAAAAACCATATGTCCCATGTTGATGAACATTGAGTGAAATAAAAGAGATTAAAATCATCTGACACCCTTTATGGGCAGTCCAAAAAAAACTAAAAATTAAATTTTTCGTTATTACAAATGTAAATTTCATTTTTTTGGGGGGGAGGGAGGTTGAGTCTAGAGACTATAGATACCTATAAAACTGGGTTTTGCTCTTAAGCCATCAAAAATTCATCAGATCCGAACGGGCTGTGCTATATCGAATCCCCTTTGGTTTAAAAAACAGAAAAAGGTTTTTTTACTTCCCGTTGATTGCATTTTCGATAACTTATTTTCCCTTTTAAAATGATCCCAGTTTTATTTCACCAAATACCCTTTTTGTTATCAAACCCCTCGACGTTTTCTGGCATTTTATGTTCCAACTTCAGATATGTCACCTTTTTTTCTCGTTGTTTGAGTTCAAATATAAGGCAGTTTCAGTTATATGAAGTTTTTTTATATGTAACTGACGCATTAGATAAAAATATATCAACTAAAAAACTCACCTTTTTTTATCCATTTTCGAATGAGAGAAATTTAAAATCCGTGGGATGGAATGAAAAAGAAATGCTTATGAAGTCCGACGAAAAAATGCGGTATTTCGAGGTTGATAACAGACGTCAACAACAATACGGTGTAAATAAATTTTTCGAGTTCCATCTCACTCATATTCTCTCAAACAACTCTTTATCATGTTATGTGTTCAGATCTTTGAGAGTCTATGCGATATCGCAATATCGTTGAACTCGTACTTTTTTTTATTCACGGGCTTATTTATATACGGAATCCAACAGGTGTAGATCCTTCCAGAAAAATTTCCAAATCCCTCATTCGAAGAATTTTTAAACTTATCAAATTTGATGTACATTGCTATTTGTCACTGCAAGTGTAGGAAGATCGTTTTCACTCCTAAAAGAGTGGAAATATTTCTTCGCAATAGACTTATCATGAAAGGTCGATAAATTTATCATATCTTTCGGTGTAGTAGGACTATAAATGCGGATAAAATTTTGAACAAGCTGGCCCTAAAATGTAGAAAGATTAATTTACTACTATAAAACAGTAACTTAATTTCGCACGTATAGTCCGCGAACTATCTGTGTTTAAAAAGTAAATTTCTTCAGCCGCGGATTATCTGCTGGTTGTTCATTGCTCAAATCATCAAAATCGGAAGAAGGGGGGAAAACACGTCGAGTGAACGGCCGATGATCAAATGTACTGAAAAGCACAACTCACGAGACGTCAAGAAATCATCGTATCGTATAGGTAATAAACCCATAAAGCAGAACGAATCAGTAGTAGCAAGTAGTGCAATCCTAAATTGTGTCCTGGAGTAGGGGAAAATATCGATAGTCACTATTTACAGCTCCGATTAACAACACCGGGTGAATGAGTTCAAGATCGAAAGTCATTTCACCACGAGGATCAATCATAACAGTGTTTTGGTTTGCGGTAATATTGGTCATTCATTATATCATCTAAACATCGTCGCAGTTTTACTACTGATTTCAAGCTGAAAGCCATTCAGAAGGTTGTCGAGAAGGCAGTAATAAATTGGCTCAAGCAAAAGGAAGAATTAAAAATATGATATGAAAGCGATCCAGTCGTCGTGTAAAAACACATGACCTGCATTAGAAGACGATTTACATAGCTGGGTTCTAGAATAGATAAATGTAGGCCATTCTGTTTCTTCCGTTAAAATTCGTCTCCGAGGCTATGGCAGAAGAAATGATTTCAAGTTTTAAAAGTGGAATTAATGGAGTCTAATCCAGACTTTTCAACACTCTACTGTACTTAGGTTCTTATTCTTAAAGTGATTTAATCTTGTCATACTAAAATACATATTTTTTTCACTTATAGTCCGCAGATTATCTAGTGGTGCGGACTATCTGATGATTTATGAAATTTTTTAAATAAAAAATCGCACTCGCGTTCTATACGATGGTGCGGACTATGCGTGCGAAATTACGGCAATTTATATTCTACTGATTATGCCACACTGTTTTCGAATGTTGTTGTTATACAAGATATGTCATTGTGTAAAAGAAAAGTCATTATTACTTTTCTCAATATGTTATTTTCCTCGTTATTCATAAAACTAGTTTAAATTCGTTTGAAAATTACTGAAACGGCTATTCAATAACCTCCAGTATTTGCCAGGCACAACTGGTAAAAGCTTAGCACTTCAAATAGTTTACTACGTGATTACAAATGTAGTTTTAAAGAACAATGAAATAACATGCAAAATGCTACTGATCCGTTTTAAGATGATGTTTTTATGCATACAAAACTATGGATGTATATATAAGACTTATGTATGCAAGCACTTTGAATGTGTGTGAAATGAAAATATTTTTACGAGATTGAAAGTTCATGTTACTTTGTATAAAAACTTTAGTCTCTCCTCTCAACCCCCCTCTAAAAAATTAAATGCTGGCTAAGTCACGGCTTTAACCGTTCTTCGACTTTGTCACGCAACCTTGCGAGCGCATGTGTAAACTGTGGGTCTTATTAAAAACTGAATGCACACGAACAATTGCATCGCTTCATTGTGACACCACTATGACTTGAATTTTAAAGTGGTGGTGGTGGGTCTAATGCCACTTGGTCATACCAAGCCCGAATGAGCGCTGCTCTTTCGAATTAAGACAGGAGTGTGCGTCTTTCGTTGTTAACGACCATCGTTAACCCCTTCCGGTACGATTTAATAATGAAAAACTGTGCGTGAAGTAACCATTTATTTTTTATTTAAAAAACTTGTTTTATTTTACAATTCTTACATATTCTTAATTAAAATCCACTTTTTACATAGTGTTAAGTATCAGAAACGGTAAAATTCAAATAATAGTCTTCAAGCTAGTGGTACTTTTCAAATCAAAGTGCAAAGGAATTCTGAATTGTTTACATCGCCAGGGAGTCTCACTTCTAATTTGATTCTTGTAACACACACGGCATTTCTTAGTAGGTTTTTTTTTTATTCTGACTCATTAATTTGGCAATGACTTGTACCAAGAAATTCTAAGTAAACAATATGCAATAGTGACTTGTGATTTCCACAAGTGATAAAAGTGTTGCTAAATTCAGTACACTAGAAATTTTAAACTAAATTAATTATCATATTTATCAGTAACTTTAGTCGCATGACGAGTGTAGCTCGTCATTGTGCGGTATGGGATGAAAAACCAATGACGAGCTAGACTCGTCATTTTACCGGAAGGGGTTAAGGTGAAAGTACGAATTTCCTCGAACACATACGACACAATCTTTTTAGTGGCCGGTCGAGCTCATTCATACACTCATTCATCCATACGCAAGTTAGAATTTAGATCCAAACCAGAGACCGAATCATTCCTGATTCATCACACCCAGATGTATAATTTGGTACGAGAACTTGGAGGACTTTGCAGTCATGACATATTAACGTGAACCACTGCTCTTAGCAACACGGTTGTCTTTGGCCGAGACGAGGACAGAACTCGCCATCTTTCCGTTACGAGACTGACGCTCTACCAACCTGGCCCTATTTTAAAGTAGTGTTCATTTATCCAAAAAGTAACATTTTCAAAGTTTTAAGGCGTCAACTACACGATTTCAATAAACTTGTGGATATCATTCCAGCAGAAAACTGAAATGTAGGTTCTTTGGTTAATTTAGTATCATGTAGTATATATAAATAGTGTTGCTTACAATGCGAAAAAGAGCCGCGGTAGCTCAGTTGGAAGTGATCCCGTAGCCTGAGGGTTAAGGGTTCATTGTAGTCTATGTATTTTTAATAGGCGGTTAATAAGACACTTATTTTCCTCTGATTACAAAGTGTGTCTATGGTAACCACGGTTGACATTTGGCTTTATACTTTTTGCTAAATGTATTATAGGGTCTCATACAATTTAAACGGATCTCGATACATGATGAAACTGTGTCTATTTAAAATTATCTTTGAATGCTTCAAAAATTAAATAAAAATTTGAGTTATTTTTGCCCGGTTTCAACTTTTATAAAATCAAGAAAACCCTTTTAATAAAATTGCAGAATGATTTAAAAATTGTTTGTTATATATCGATCTGTAAGATTTTAAAAAATACTACTGAATAAAGAAACCTAAATATTTTTCTGCAGTTACGTAATTTTATTATTTGTAGAGGAATTAAAACCATTTAGATAATTAAACATTTAGGTAGTTTTAAGGAGAATTAGTTACAATTCCTCTCTATTTTTCTTCAAATTTGTATGACTTTTTCAATTTATTATTTTTAAAAAATTTCTTAATTATTTATTCATTCCAAAGAATGTAATCTTGAAATCGCTTATATTTAGTAGTTTGTAAGCTACATGTTAGTAACTATATTATAAATTTATGTAAACCAAAATAAAATTTCATTTCCAAATTTCTACTGTATCAATTATTTTACGGTTTTATAAAAGCTAAAACAGGCGTTAAACTTCTTGCGATATTTTGCATAATTTTATTATGTATTTATGGTCTATCGAAACAGTTACTCTTTCAGAACGAGAAGATGTCTTTAGAAGATATGGAACTTCAAGTGATGTGTTGAAAATAATTAAACCTGTTTCTTAGTCGCTACCATGGTAACCGATGACTAAAGCCCCATCTATACCATGACACACCATTGACCACTACAGTGCTCACTTTGATGGTAACTAATGGTTCCTTGAGATAGTAACTCTAATATGTTAACTCAAATGCAATGGAAAATAAAAATGGCTCGAGATGACAACAAAAATAACCACGGTTTAAAAGTATACAACTTAATTTAATTATTACTAACATAAGACATAAACTAAGATATTAAATTTAACAAACATAAGTGTAAGGAAATGAAACAATGATCGTATTTAACTGTCAACAAAACTTAAATCAATTTTAAAAAAACAACGAACCAGCCATGAGTCAAAAGTAATACTACCTGCACGATAGACAAACGAACAAGCCACCCACTCCTGCTAAGCTAAAAAAAACATTGTATTTAAACAAACTAGAAATGTCCCGGAATGACGCTTCGGGGAAGAAATATTGCAAGAGATAAGATTTAACCATGGGGTCTAACAGTAACCTTCCTACGATGGTTCGCTGGTTGCATCACACACTGGACCACTACATGAACCGAGAGTGTGGATGCGCACTTTAGTATCCCCTGTTGATTGTCTTTGATGTTTGGAGGTTCCGAGACCATCGTGTGCCACAGTCGACCTCGATAAACCATACCCCTTCCACACAGTAGTTATGGCTTACAGTGGACCATAGTGGGGAGAGGCTTTGAGAAAACGAGAAAGTGTAACCTTGAACATTGAAAATACATCGACCATAATGGCGGCTGGGGCACATAAAACAGTATCATAGTCGCAATGTTCCCCTATTTCTCAAACGATACCACCGAGGGTGGCAGGTCAAACCTGAGGGTTCTCTGCTCGGTCACTGCTTCTAAATGACTAGGACCTACTTTGTGTAATATACTTTATTTAACAGCAATATAAATGTCTACTAAAATGAAATATATTTTTCAAGTTTTAAAGCTTACTAGAGAAAAAAAAATGTTATTTTTTCTCGAAATTTTCTAATATTGTTTTCATATCACCAAAAACGTAAAAATTCTTGGTCCATCTTTAAGTCGGAAAAAATTTAAATTAAACCAGAAACACTAAATCTTATGGAAGTGGGATTTATTTTTTTTTCTTTTCACCGCTTAACGTCTATCTGCAATACATCTTTCAGATGCGGTGCAGGAAGAAATGAACCGCGTTAATATTTCATCATTCATCTGGTAAGGGCGAACAGAATTCGACAGGTGGCTGCATCCGCTAAACTATCTATCAAAACGACTGCTTTGTGTATACTTTCATCAATAAGAATGTTTTGGGGAGACAGTATAGATAAAAGTAAATAGGGCACATGAAATCGTCGCATTTCTTAACCCCTTGCCTGTGGAATATATTTGAAAGAAAGTGCCAAAAATGGAAAAATTATCTTTAGGAATTATATATTATATCATATATGTACTATTATGTATACATACATATATTGTATTTATTATACTATATATTATTATATATATATATATATATATATATATATATATATATATATATATATATATATATATATATATATATATATATATTATATATATATATATATATATATATATATATATATATATATATATATATATATATAAGAATTTAGTTTATTATCAGCAAAATATTGGAATAGATTATTTTTTTAATTAAACTTTTAAACAAATAATTACTACATTCAATATTTTCACACATGGGTTGCAGTCATTTTTGCTCAAATTATAGCAATATAAATTGAACGGCATAATTTTCGAGATAAAAATAATAAACTAATACAACAATATTACTTATATGAACTGTCGCGGATTCCATCTCCCTTAGATTTCTTTGAATTTCACAAATCGTTTAAAATGTCCGAAAATCAATGCGCAGCAACACAAAGAAAATTTAATTAATAATTTTTGCATTTTTTCAAACACTATTATACATAATTCCTTACATTTTTAAACTGATAACATATATCCGAAACATGACACTAGGGTATCGAATTTTTCAAAAAAAATAAAATAATGTTTAAAAATTCTATTTAAAATACTATACATATTTGATGAAATAAACAATAACAAAAATGTAGGTAATGTATCATCGTAGGTCTCGAATGTGACATTTTTAAATCATTATGTGCAATCCCCTATATAATAAAACCTTAAGTTATCTGTCCGTCTGTACTCGAATTATAGGAAGCGATTGAACCTGGAATGGATACAGACATCCAAATTGGATTCTTGATGAGTTAGAGTTATCAACATTCAAACTGAGTAAAGTTTATCTTCTCCTAAACTATCGATCCGATTCTAAAATAAATTGATATAAAAATATGCTTCATAGCACAGCAAAATATACTGTCGTTTTTAATACGTTTAAAATCCACCCTTTCTCCCCTTTTCGAACATTTAATGCCATCATTTCAAGCCCTATTTTCCTCGTTTAAAAGCAGGAGATTAAATTTATCAATTTATCACATCATAAGTAGATGAAAATATTTTTTTCTTGCCATATTACGTCATTCCTCTCATTGAATCATTTCTTATTGTAAATTATTTAAATATCGTCTGCATTACTTTCACACATTTTATCACTGAACTTAGATATGAAGTAAATAATTTGCGTTTATATTTGGCTTAAATAATAGATTAGGTATATATATGCTAATTTTAAATTAAATCATCGATTAATTTTTTTTTCAATGAAAATTTCATCACCGGTATTAATGACAAATTCTTTTTATAAAAGTTGCATCAAGCTGCACATTCTGAAGGAACGACTGAGCATGAGAAAAAGTCTGACTTTTTCTGCAGAATGCCCCTATCATTCTGCATGATAATGCTCGGCCACATACAGCGCAAGCGGTGACTGATTTGTTCTATCGATGTGGCTAGGAAGGGCTTTACCATCCAACATACTCCCCTGATCTAAGCCCTTGTGACTTTGTCTTAATCCCTATGAAGAAGAAACCAACTCGTGGCTTTCGCTTCAGAACTTTTCCAGAGATTGTTGCGGCAATAGACCTGTCTATTCAAGCTATCAACAGAACAGGCGCTGCTACATGTGTTCTGCGACTTCCACATCGTTGGAAATGGGTCATACACAATGCTGACGACTATATAGAAGGACTGTAATACATGGTGACATAAGTCACTTTTATATTCCATGTAAAGGGGGTGTTGCAATGATTCAACTTTGTCGTACCAATGAACCGGTGCGGCTCTGGGGAAGAGCAACAGGGTGCTTGTACTACAGTACTTCACCTAGTACAGTAATCAGCCTCCTCGTGGCGCCCCCTGGTAACTAGGAGCGTCCCTCCTAGGCCAATGATTACCGTCCGACAGGACCGTCATGGTCCCTTCCGAAGTGTACAATCGTCCTCCGTGAGGAGGGGGAGGCTGGCATCCAGCTGTACACTACTTGGTCGTGTTGGGGGTGAAACCTCGTCGACCTAAGATTCGAGCGCATTCCGAAGTGTGGGAAACCGCACTCCTTGGTCGCATCGGAGGTCATACTTCATCGACCTAAGCACACACGGGCACAACACAGAAGTGGTTCACCACTCCTTGGTCGTATCGGAGAAATTCGTCGACCTAAATCGTGTTAGATATAGCCCGATGTATAAGTCGGGACACTGTCCGTCACTCGTCGCTTTTCGTTAATGCCCGACGCGAATTGGACACAGCTCGATTCGCACTCTGCTGGGAGGTAGAGGGTTCCCTCTCAGTGGAGACGCGATAGTACAGTCCTCACAAGGAGGGAATTGCATCCTACGGGTGTTTCTTCCTTCCAGTTTTGTGGACGGTGAAGATCCCATCTTAAGGATGGAGGCGACTTCTCCGAGCCAGGGGGTCGTGACCGATTCTTTCTCTTTCTCGTGATGGTACCATCTTTTCCGTACGAGACCTGCGATGGTGAACCGCACTCCATGCAGGAGGAAAGATCGGGCCTCTGGTTGTGGAAACACGTTATTCAACACTGCCCTCCAGGGTGGTGTCGAACAAATCGCTGGGCTTTGCCCGGAACAGGTCTCCATGAGGTGCCTATACCCCGCTGGTCGAGGACTGGCGAAAGGGGGTACCGGGGGTGTGCTCGCAACGCACATTTCCTGGGAGGCCGCCTGGTGTTAGGTTTAAATAAGCCGGCTTCTTTTCGGTCGGCAGCCTCGAGATCTTGGAGGTTGACATGTTACAGTTAACCACCACCGATCCTAATCGAATTGTATGGTGCTATTGACGCTTCGGCGTCGAATATTTATTGCTATTTTCTTATTTGTGAAACTGGCTTTACTGCATGCCCCTGTGTGCTGCAGTGTGTTGTGTTTCCACTCTTACTCTCCTCTCCGGAGCAGGGGACGGTACTGCGGGGTTTGCCGACTGCGAGTGACTTTTCTTCCGTCGCAGGGCAAAACCGCTGCAGGGTCGGCATAAGTTCGGAGAATGGCAATCTCTGAACTACTGGTCGCGTATCGCTCGCTGTCGGGGAATTCTTCGGAATCAATCGGAGATGGCGTCCGGCCACCCAGTACTTTTCCTCCGACTCGGGGGGAGACTGGGCTGGGGGCAGCTGCTACGTCACGGCGTAACTAGTTGCCCTGTCCCCTCTCATTGAGTGTGGGCCCTTCCACTCGTCCCCCGTCCATCTGGAATGTGAGAACCGGTGGACGGTCGGTCAGCCTCGCTGATCGGGCTTATACGTATATTAAAGTACCTCCGACGTATCGTCTGTCATGGATGGCTAGTTACTGGTTTGGGGCACCAATGCCAGTCCGCGCGTCGGTGCTGGAAAGGACTCCGAGCGTCTCTCGTGCTGTCTGTGTCGGAGTCACTTCTCAGAACAGTCTTTGCAGTCTGTTACCGCTATCGACCTTTTAGTCGGTAGGGGTCCCCGGTAAGCGGCTTAATTGTTGCACAGGTGGGGTATACTTCTCAGTTATATTCCATGTAAATAAATAGTTGCACTATTAAAATTCCAACCATTGTATATTTACTATGAAAATTTGATATCATTCTGAGAGAGAGTTTTTATTTACAGTGCGTGCAAGTTGAAAAACCCCATTTATAGTAAAATGCAATTAAAGTTTTTACACTTTCCTTAAAAGCTATGATATTTTATGCAAAAATTATAGAGTTTTACATGTTTTAATCTATATATATATATATATATATATATATATATATATATATATATATATATATATATATATATATATATATATATATATATATATATATATATATATATATATATATATATATATATATATATATATATATATATATATATATATATATATATATAATATATATATATATAATATATATATATATATATATTATATATATATATATATATATATATATATATATATATATATATATATATATATATATATATATATATTATATATATATATATATATATATTATATATATATATATATATATATATATATTATATATATATATAGATATATATATATATATATATATATATATATATATATATATATATATATATATATATATATATAATATATATATATATATATATTATATATATATATATATATATATATATAGATATATATATATATATATATATATATATATATATACATATATATTATATATATACATATATATTATATATATACATATATATATATATATATATATATATATATTATATATATTATACATATATAATATATATTATATATATATATATATGTGTGTGTGTGTGCGTGTATCCTCCCTATGTTTGGATTTAATCAGTTGATGACGCAGTATATACAACGTTAACAGCTAACGAGTTTGAATACGATATATAGTAGCATGCCCTTTATTGTGGATACATTGACCATCCCTCTCTCGCACACACGCATGCAGAATCTCATTCACCCTTTATGACAAATGTTCTGTACTGTATAGAAATGGATGCTTACCTTTCGATCGGGTCGAAACATTCGGCTAAATTTCACGTCCAGGTACTTTGTAAAGTGTAGAGTGGATACTCTGTCCAATACTAAAATAAAAGGAGGATTTATAGAAAGAAACTGAATTGTTTTTATGAAAAGGAAAAAAAAGCTTTTCATACTTAATACATTTCTTTGTTTTTTCTTCGAACAAAAAGAGAATATACACAGAAATCAATAATTAATTAATATTTATGCCATTTTTAAGCTCACATGCATTTGAAAATTGCGTGACCAGATTGGGTCAAAAAATATTTTTACTAATTTTGTTTAAAATGGTATAATTATAATAGAATAAACATATCATCCATAGAAGATACAGTATTGAAAAAAGATTGGGAATGCTGGAAATTCCCTCGCAAAGCACACTGCTCCTCTGTATGTGTATTTGTGTGCACTCGTGCTTGCAGGAATACATTTCTAATATTACCGGAGATATATATATAGAGAGAGAGAGAGAGAACAAGAGATATACAGAGACTGAGATAGAGATAAAGATATATAAATAGAGATTGAGGGAGAGGTAAAGATTTAGAGTGAGGTAGAGAGATACAGAGATAGATAGAGAGTGAGATACAGGTATAGAGATAGAGAGATAAAGAAAGAAAATAGAGATAGA
>CM063507.1:99758885-99761385 GCA_032207245.1 Pardosa pseudoannulata | reverse complement strand
ATATTTGTGACTTTGAACTCTAAACAATCATTAAAAATGTAGATCGAATTAAACTTTCTTGACTCAAAGTGTTTAGTACAATTGCGTAAAACAAAATATCATCCTCCACTTCATAAAAATGCAACAGTTAAATTACTTGATATATAAGAGGTCTTAATTTATTCACATTACTAGGTTTTACAAAGCTATAAGAATAGTTTGTAATCTAAGGGGCACACAAACTAAAAATTACGAATCTGAAAAAAAATGATAATCTAATGTTCAATTATATATGAGCTTGACATATGATACAAATAATTTAATTTTCTCTATCTGTCATTCCAGTTAGGATATGGAAAAAGTAATGTATGAAAATATTCAGAATTATTTACAAGTTACTATAAAAAAAATGAAAAATCAAACTTTTATAATGTTTTTCTCGGAACCTTTTTAGAGGACATACTGAATTAAATTATGGTAAATTTAAATGTATATATAGCTCAGTCGGCACAGTATCAACCTTATAAATGGAATGTTCCCAGTTCCATTCTCGACTGGCCAAAGTCCCACCGTGTTAATGGTTGATGGGGACCCTAAAAAAGGTTGGTATTATGAAGACCCTCCCTTTGTTCAGAACACTAAAGAGAGAAATCAGCTGATATGAATCCCTCCTGTTTCGACCCGACTACAATAGCGTGGCGATGGCTGGGTGTCTGGGATGTTGACAGTTCGGTTGAATAGGCGTCACGCCCTTGATCGGTCACTGTAATGATCTCGGTGGATTGCCTCGAGAATTACGGAATCGGGACAGCTAACGAATGAGAATTCAAATAAAAAACGAGCTGTAACCTCAGATGGAGTTCTCAGGTAACTGGAATCGTAACTGACCAAAAAACGGTTGGCGGGACTGTAACTGACCCCCAGTTATAAAAAGAACAGAATTTTGCGGCTCGGGGCTTTTCGAAATTTTTTACGTAAGTGCTTTGATCTCGTGGAGTCTTCCGCAATTTTTGATTTCCGCAATTTTTAGTGATTGCTTTCGTGAGACTCGTCAAGTCCTCTAGTCCTCTCACCTAAGGAACGGCAGGGTCTCTGACACCAAACGGGGGATAGTTTGCGTTTGCCTTGCACCCTGGAAAAGTCTTCCCATTTTGTGAGATTATTTAATCTTTTTTTCCGACTGTGATCGTCGTGGTAATTCAGTGCCAGCAAAAATCCTTTACATTTCGACTTGTTTGGGGAGATTAGAATCCCTTTGTATATAACCAACAGTTACTCCAGAAAATAAAAGTGATTTCCAATTATGTGGAGTCTGTGATCCTTCCTCACGCTACTTCTTCACTCAAGAACATTGAAGGCGTCACAATATTACTTTCACATAAAAATGCAGTTTTAAAGACTTAAAAAAGTAATTTTATAATTAAAATTACTTTTTAAAGCACTTTCAAGCATTAACTAAAATGACAGTATAAAATAACAGAATAGATCTGTATACTGAATTTCGTCACCTATTAATATTACACGAAAGTAAACACTGTAATAACAACCAAACTGAAAACGTTAGCTATGTTTGCGATAAATATATATTTTTAAAAAATACATTGTAAGTTATTATTGAACGGTCTTGTCAATAATATTATTATAGAAATAAGCGATAAAATGTACGGAGGAGGAAAAAGCAACAGTGAAAGCACTTTAACATAATTTCATATTTAAAAAAAGCACTTTCGCATAAAAAGGCAGTTTTAAAGACGTTTTCCACATAGAAAAACAATTTTAAAGCTCTTTCAAGCACTGACTATATATGTGAACTAACAATAGCACCGACTATATCACTCTTAACTGACAGTAAGAAATACTAAAAATTATTTAGATTTTTAACAGTGAAGTTGGTCCTTATTAATATTACTTCAAAATAAAGATTGTTATAACAATCATTCGAAATACGCATGATTGCAATATATTGTAATCTTAATAATAAGATTGAATTAAATTGTAACCTATTATTAAATGGCTTTGGCATTAATGCTATTATAAAAAATATACTATATTAATTTTATGTAAAGAAGGGAAAGGTGGCCAAAAAAGAATTTTCACATAAAAAACCGTGTTTAAAGGCATTTTTGATAGTTAAATAGGGGGTTTTAAAGAAATTTTAAGTACTGACTATATGACTCTGAACTGACAATATAAAAATTTGACAGAAAAGAAGTTTAAAGATTTATACTATGATTTTATTTACCCATTAATATCAAATCAGAAGAATTAAACGAAAACACGTTGCATAAAATATACATTATGTGTAGTGGAGGAAAAGGGGACTGAAAAAAAAAGAATTTTCACATAAAAAACGTTTTAAAAACTTTTAAAATATGCTTTAAAATTGCTTTTTTAAGCACTAACTATATGACTTTGAACTGACAATATAAATTAACAGAAAAAATCAAGTATTTAGTGTAAGAAGCTGGTTACGCATTAATATTACATCCAATTAAAAATAGTAAGAAGCAAATGAAAGCAC
>CM063507.1:99733885-99751385 GCA_032207245.1 Pardosa pseudoannulata | reverse complement strand
AGAAAGTAAAGAAAACATCTCTCAATCAAGGGTTTCATAATATTTGTTTTTAGACTTGGATTTTTGAGAAGTCGTCAACTTCATAAAATAGAGACAAACCGGGGCAATGTAGATTGCTCAAAAAGGCAAAACATCTTTCTCCTTTTTTCTTCTAAGAAAAACATAACTGTTTATAAGAGCTGCAAACTAAATAATATCTATGGAAAAAACAATTTTTCATATTTTCTTTCCGTTTTTACTTAACTTCACTTTTTAGTCAGTTGGTATTTTAAAATCAATTTTTAACTTCCTTCCTAACTATAGATTTGAAATTTTGCATATAGGTTCAATTCTAATTACAACACAATATTCATTTATAAAAATTAGATTGGAAAAAATTTAAAACAGTTAGGTAAATGTAAAAAATTCAGAGTACTTTGAATCTCAATTTCATAAATTTCAAACTATTATCGCCATCTAGCGCCATCTACCAAAAACTGATAAATTTTAAATTTTTAGTGCTTTTTTATAGCTATTTTTAATTTAAAAAAAAGTTGCCGAACGATGGCCGAATGTTAGGGTGCTGGTCTTCGGAACCAGAGTTCGTGGGTTCGAATCCCACTATGGCATGGATGTTCGTAGCCGTTCGAAATCGGCTTTAAACAGTAGGTCCCGGTCTCATTAGCCCTCGCATTGCAAAAAGTAGACCGTAGCACTCCCAAACCAAAAAAATTAATAAAAACATTTTTTTTTAAATTCTTTAAATCTTTCATGTTTAAAAATAATATCTCCGTGTACATGTTTTTAGTAGAGTCTGCAGATATCGTAACATAATATAAATAAAATCTTGTGATCTCAACATCAAATTTACTGCAACGAAGCAATTTCCCAAAAATCTTATGTTGGTAGCAAAATAAAATAAAATAGAATAACCATATTTTAGTATCCAACGAGTACAACTTTATTTAAAAAAACTTTTATTGGGAAAAGTACTTATTTTAATTTACCTTTCTTATGTTCGTTTATCTTATTTTCATATTTCTAGACAGTTAAATTACATATAAGTCACTTTTCTTTGAGGGTACTTTGATCCCTTGTCACACAAATGAAAGAGATCGAGATGTGTATGAATAACATTGTGACTTCGCTACACAACATTGGTTTCACAAAGAAGTTTTCTTAAAGCCCAGGCCAAGGTGACTTTCTGTCTGGGTTTTTGACACTACACTACCAAAGGTTTTCGCTTCCACACGCCTTGAGATGTCCGAGGTGATTAGAAGGTCAGACGCGACGCCGAAATGTTAGACTGTGAGGTGCCAACTAACGAACCAATTGGAGGCTAGCAGGACGGCAAAAAGGGAAGGAAAAGCCAATGGGAAGAGGCGAAAGGTGAAGCTAGGCTGGCTAGTTTTTCACCGGAGAGTCCCTACAACGAGAACGAGCGGATGATTCAACTGGTGGCGTTTTCTTTAAAGTTTTTTCCCGTTTTGTGTAGGAATCAAGGAGTCCCAGTTGTACCTCTGTACACCGGTTTATCTGTTAGCACCTGACCGCATATTGTTTTTTTTTAGGTCCGCCTTGAACCTGGGACCTTTAGGTCCGTACCAGCTCCCCTGAGCTCTGTGTTTTCCATTCGGAAAATTTGAACACAACTTCGATTTAATCAAGAATAAACGTTGTTGTTATTATTCTAAGCTGTACGTCGTGTCATAACCACTTCGACACCCACACGCTACCAGAGGATCCCGTGACGTTACAACATATTTAATTTTGCTCAACTCAACCAATCATAAACAAGAAAATGTTTTATTTCGGAACTTCTATTGTTTTATATTTGACTTAATCATTCTTATTTGTCATAATATAAGTGCATCAATCTCAAATATTGCCTAGTAGGACGTTCGCCGGACGAGCTCCCTGCTACACTGATTTTTTATCTCAATGGTCTTCTTTCTGTATTACTGATTCGTGAATACAACTCTGCTATTTGTTTCGTTTTGAAGGTAGGAGGATGAGGCATCTGGAACTTTTTAAGCAAACCGCAATTGACGCACGAGTAAAGGAACAATTAACCTAATTGTAGACTGTCCTCCGAAAACAGTTCTTGACGCCTAGCCTTGCTAAAGTCTTCTACAGTGGCACATGAAATAAATGACAACTCCAACGCGTCACAAAGTTAATGGTGGGACGGCATTCGACAAATAAACTTCTTTACGTGCAACGACGTGTTTATATTGTTGTTACTTGTGCCCCTTGGAGAAGTCAAGGACGAAAACTACTGGCTACTCGAATTCAGCCAAGAAGTGCACCTTTCGTTTATTATAAGCACCTCTATGGTAAGGGCTTTACTGAAAGAGGGTCCTCGAAATTTTGAAGCAGGAACTAAACAGAAGATTATCCTGTTACTCCCAGAGGTATCCTTTAAAAACTTGGAGAACATTGTGACAACGAATCTATTTTAGTGCCACAATCACCCTTAGCGAACACTGCGTATCTTAGGTTGCTCGATCCTCGAACCAGAAACCTTTCGAGAACACTGCCTTTTCCTACTGAGCTACAGCGGTTAGCGTGTTTATGTAGTGTACGCGACGATATTATTGTGTACTAAAGTTCCAATTTGGAGCAATCCCACGTGGTTAGTGGCAAACTACTTTAAAATTCTTCTTAACAGTACACAGGAATAAAGAATGTACTAGAATAAGCAGGGTGATTCCAAATAACAAATTTAAAACTTTCTCCTTAAAATCTTCTTCAATATCAGTTTTTAGGCTACGATGAATAAGTAATAATTTCCCTGTTATCAATCAATATGACCTCTGCCCTCTATTGAAGTTAGGTTTTTACTGACTTCAGCTGAAAGGGGACCCTACTACATTCTAGAAGATACTGAATATATAGCTTTCATGAAGTCTCGCTGTCAAGTTTTTTAATAATATTTATTTTATGTACTTACGAGAAATTAAAATCCAGTGAAGTTAAATTATATCCAATCCGAAGTATCTTATATACAGGAATTTAGTCGATTTATTGATATGTAGAGTTAATTTATGTTTTTAAAAATAAATTATGCAATTATATAGAAATGAAAAAATAAATCCCGTTAAAAGAAAAATCTATTTAAATTACTTCTTCAAACCAACTTATTTCATCAAATGAGTCTGTAACAGAACATCATGAATCGATTTATTTTTGTGTTTAAGAAAGTTCCTTTTTATTCGATGCAAGTTGAGGTTATTCACGATAATAAGGTAATTCTACGCTTAACTGAATTGCCTGTTTCAAATTCAGCGGAGACGTTAACATCGAAAATAAATACTGCAAAGCTCTTCGGTTAATTAAATTCAGGAAATTAACAATAGGATGCTCCTTAACGAAGGTTAAATGCGAAGCAAGATAACAAATGAAAAAGCTGATGACACGTGTAATTTTAAATCGTCTTTTAACGATTCTGTTGACAACACTATTGTTTATAATTTTCCTCTCTAATTCATACAAATGATCGTTGCTTGATAGTGTTAATACGTAAATGCAGCTGTAAACTTCGCTGGTCATTAGCAGAACTATAAACAATTCTAGTCTTCCCATTAATCTGGTCTCTCTTCGTATATAAACGTGAGTACGTTTGAACTTATATTTACTCTTGATTCAAATTGACAAGGTTTGTAGTAATTTCAGTAAATGTTTCCATAGCCATTCATTCGTTGGTTTGGAGCGCTGCGGTCTACTGTTTTGCTACAGAAGGTCTCATGAGGCCGGATCCTAGTACAGTGGACTCCGCTTAATGTGATCGCTGTTAATGTTATCAATCACTTATTGTTATCGAAATCACTTGGTCTCGATTTTCTCCATTCATTTGCATGTTGAAATTATCGCTTTATGGGATCGTTACATCGGTTAATGTTATCAGTTCCCGTACCTCATTTTAACTGGCAAAAGGCATATTCACATTGTAATAAGAAGGAACCCATTCTTTTCTTTCCCTTCGCTGTTGTTTTAATTTCTGAGAATTCTCCCTCTTCCACCTAAGGAAATGGGGAATGAACAAAGGAGTTATACACGTTCCTGGAATTTTTCAGGCTTACACACAGCCTATCGATATGGAAGCCAGAAAGCGAAATGATTTAACACTAAAAGAAAACATCGAAATTTTAAATCGTTATGACAGGTTACCAAAGGTGAGTCAGGGCAGTGCTGCAGCGCAGTTAAATATTTCTCAGCCTCTGTTGAGCAAAATTTTGAAAAATCGTGATAAACTTACAAGAAGACACAAAAAATGAAAATACGGAGTGCAACAGCTTTTGGAATGCAGTTTCTGCTCCAACGATAAGAAACTGCTTCGCCTAAGCAGGATTTTGCACAAAAAAAAAAGACGAGAAATTTCAAGAAATGATAGAAAATCCTTCTGACATGACACCTAAAGAGTTCGAGTCATGGGTGAAAGTAGATCAAAACATTCCAGTAGCTTCCACATTAACAGAATCTGAAGTCTGTCAGATTGTTATAAGAAAACAGACGAATGATGAAACTGATGAGTCAGACAAAGAATCTCTTGATATTGAACCACCTCCTACAATTGCTGAAAAGAGACATGCACTGAAAGTGTTGAAACGTGTAGCACAACACAGCTGCAATGACTTTAAAAAACATTATAATTACGAACCATTTATCAAATGATCTTAGAAAAAATTCTAGATAGTCAATAATTGATCAATTTTTTTAATTATGTATACAATTCTTATTTTTAAAGGGTAATATACAGTACATAAATTTAAGGTGAATTTTTTTATTTTATTTTTAAATTTAGTACTTGTGAGTTAAAGGGGGGTAAATTTATCTAATTATGCATATCGTTTACTGTTATCAAAATCACGGTTTTCCAAACTGATCACATTAAGAGGAGTCCACTGTACTTACAAGGCGATTCAAAAGACTAGAACTTTCATGCCAGTAGTGGGATTCCAAACCATGACCTTCGCTACCACAGAGAAGCATTATTAACAATCATCAAAAAGTAACCATATAATGGAAACTGGCTATTTGGATAACTTTTGGAAGAACTATTATGAAAAGTGTAGTTACATAATACACGAGAATTGCTTTTATTTTATTAGTTACACAATCCTTTTTGTGACCGTATGGTAGGTTTGGTTTGTAGTGCTACTGTCTACTTTTTGAAACACGAGGGCTAATGAGACCGGGACCTACAGTTTAAAGCCGATTCCGAACGGCTACGAACAACCATGCCAGTGGGGGATTCGAACCCACGAACTACGGTTCCGAACCGTATGGCAGGAGTGACCCGCTTTTGCGTTTATATACTATAGCGGGTATTTATATGCAAATTTGTAATAACAGGACATAATTCTGGCAAAATTTCCCGAAAAAATTGTAATAGTGAGACGAAATTTTAGAATCCGAAGAAATTCTCAGTGCAAAAGAGTGAAACTGTAAACTCATTTTGGATATCCCAGATCCCCTTCCCCCCTCCGGAAAAAAAAGAGAGAGAAAGAAAGACAAAGGTTTATCTTTTAGTAAAACCTCTGGAAAGAATCTTTTTTTTTTTTTTTTTTTTTTTTGTGTGTGTGTGTGTGTGTGTGTGTGTGTGTACAGAAAGAATCAAAACTGTACTTGCCTATAAACTTGCAGGAAAGAAACTGAAAAATTCAATTTATTCAACTGTAAAATTATTTAAATACAAGTGTGCAAATTTAAAGAGGCCAGTAAGGTTGTAATACAAGCAAAAATGTTTGGAAAAAATTGTATATCCATAATTACAGATAAAATAAATGTTTTTTATTAAAACATATGAGTAATATTTATTATATTCTTTATTTAAATACATGTGGTTTTTTGTTTGGAATTTAAGGCACTTCCTTTTTTCTGGGAGACCCATTTTTTTCTCATTAGTGGGACTCAAGTTAGCGATAAGTTATTGCGAACATTGGGAAGAACATACTTATCCAGCTTTTTCTTGAATTTACCTTGAATAGGTGGATTTTCAAGAAAATATCTCTCTCTGTTAAACAAACATATCACCATACTAGCTGGACACGTATTTTTACACTTCCGGTATACACGATGAATTTATAAGACTTCTATTTCACGCCATCCTGTTTTCAGCTCACAAATGTTCTCTGACACTTTTCTTTCCCTTACGAACTCTTATTTATCACTACAAATACCTTAGAACATTCAAATTTTTGGCAGTGTGACCGTTCCCCTTGGGATATCGCGGTAACATCCCGACATTAAACTTGAAGTAATGAACAATGTAATTCAAATATCTCAAACTAACTAAAAGTAATATCAAAAATCTACAAGATGTTAGCCCATTTTCTGTTTCATAAAAAACAGTGTCGAAATGAGCACAATAAACAGAAAATTAACTTTGTAGTTACCACATATTGGGCTGGAAAATCGATGAACGATAATCATTATAAATTGAAACTGAAACGATTGAAGCATAGTTGAGCCGAGACTGAATCTTCGTTTTATTTATTTTTTTTTAAGTTTTATTTTATGTTCTGTGAAATAAGATGCATTGTGCTTTGCTTATGTTTGGATCTTTTTTAAAAAACCAAAATTTTGAAAATTAGCGGAGATAAAGCTACCTCCTACTTGTAATAATGTTAAAGTGATCAACCTTAGATTTGCCCACAGTTATTGTTGGAGCACCCACTTTGCTGTGGCGGTACGCCTGCGTGTAACCGGCTTGCCTATTTTACTGGGGCAGGTATGGTCCGGTTGTCTCTGGGATGTATAAACAAATAATACTTCCAAAGCTTAAACTGTCAACGCAAATTTTATTTACAAAATTAAATAATTAAAAGATAGGACAAAACTCCTATTTTTGCGTCCCGTAGCCTGACTTAAACGCAACCCATATCAGGTGGACGAACATTTCCATGCATCAAAGAGAGGTATTCCGTTCTCTCCCTCGAACAAGAGAGATCTCTTCTCCTTGTAGGCTCTACGTGGATTCCCCTCTCTGAATTTCACTCTAGCAGATCCTGTCTCTGGGGTCAGCTTCCCGTAACCTAATATCTTCCAAAAAAGGAATCATCTTTTTCTAGATTCAATGCCTCCCTGCGAAAAAGCGACACACTCAAAAAACATATCAGCCCCTTAGTCGTCCAGCTCCTATTCCTCCAAGGAACTTCAAGTGTAGGGGTCAATGGGGTGGACTTCCAGGTGTAGGGAAGGGTGCACATCTGCGAAAAACAGGTCTTGGGTCCAAATTCCTTAGTTATTTGTCGAAGACAAAATTTGGTGGTGGGTTGAAGGATCGAGGCTAGAGCCCGTCAAAGATCCACCGTCTTCTTTAAGGTGAATGTAAATTAGGTTGGTGGTTTTCCGAGTTCCCAAACGATTCTTCTGGAGGTGGCAAGCCAAGCCTAAGATGTTCTTCTTGGTACCACTCTTAAAAGTCCAACCTCTCTAGGCAATGGCAGCCATCTTTCCATGAGGATGACACTACACCAACCAACCATAGAAAGTAATACATTTCTCTAAAAATTATACAATATGTACAGCAAGTGTCACAAATAAATATCTACTTGCCTTGGTCCGTGTTTCTAAACAATGAGAGCACACACTTAAAAGTTGATCCTCTCGAGGCAATGGCATCCCCCTCTTTATAAGAAAAAATATGGCATCTAAACAGAACACAAACCAACCGAAACTGAACTGTTCAAAAACTGTACAAACTGTACAAATAATATAATTAATTTCCACTGATAGAAAACAATATATCATATACAGTCAAATCGAGAACTATCATATAAAGTAGTTAAATAACTATAAATCTACCGAGAATTTTTTTTAAGGAAAAGAACAGTTTGCAAAATCGAGATATATTTCTCTTCCGCATCGCGAATTCATTGTTTTGGACGATGGCTGAATGATAAGGCATTGCTTTTTGGTACCGAAGTCCACTGATTCGAAATCCTGATGCTGCCTGTACTTAAACGTTCGTAATCGGCTTTAAACAATACGTCTCGGTCTCATTAGTCAAGCGATGGCCGAACGGTTAGGGCGCTGATCTTTGGTACCGAAATTTGGGAGTTCGAATGACACTGAGGCATGGATGTTAGCAGCAGTTCAAAATCTTCTTTAAGCAGTAGCTCCTGGTCTCATTAACATTTGTGTTACAAAAAGTAGAGTTTCAAAACAAACCAAGCCCAATGCATCGTGATTATTGTCCTATCGGAATATATATACTTTATACTATACATATACACAATCTTTCTCGCCTCCGCGCTAGAATTCGTCTCGAGTATCAATCTTGGACAGAAATAAACTGATTCCTTTGCAAAACAAAAAGCAAACATTGAAAAAAAATAAAATTTAAAAACATGCCAGATGAATGCTAACCTGCAAACATAGGTCTGAATCTGTAAAACGGCTTTTCGAATAAAATCCCTCCATAATCTCCCAATGGCAAAATTTGCCTGGGGCGACATTTATCTTTAAGTATTAAAAAATCCAGACTTATCTCTCCTGCAGAATACCTTTTGCATTACGTTTTCAATGAATTCCATTATTCTCGGGTGTATTTTCGGAGCGAATACAGCGTAAGAACGGGAGGGAAAAGCAAAAATAATACGTTTTACTCCGGATAGTCAGGAAGATACTTTTGTTCGTTTCCTATTCTATTCATATCCAGTTTCGAGTCGGGAGAAAATTCGATTCCATTCCAAACGGGATCTCTTCGGACCGCTATTCGCCCACGTCACGCTTATTGCAGATACTTACTTTTTTTTTAAGACACGCCCTTAAAGGCGAATCTGCCTGGCTCCGTGGTACAGACCACAACTGGGATACTCGAGCTCACTTCCTCGAAATTAACTAAAACATTAATAACTGAAAGAATAGTAAAATATTTCTCGTCACCTGCAAACCCAAAGTATTCTTTCATTCTCCCATTACATCTTTTAAAGTTTAAAGCTCGTCAGGATAAATTTTAAAACGGAAAACTTAAAAATGATTTTTTATCCTAAAATGTATGTTTAGATGAATCTTATACTTCCTTCGGGTTTTAAAAGAGAAGAATCTTAATTTAAGATGTTAAACCAATTCAGACACTCAGTAATACTTCCTCGTCAGTAATTATCTTCAGCCCATTTCTTCCCTTAATCCCATGTAGGATTATCTGGAATTTCAGTGATTTACAAACCTAATTCGTTACATTTCTAACGTTCAAGATCCCTATATCCTCAAGACAACAAACTAAAATCATGGTGGCTTTCTTTTCTTTTTTTTGTAGTTTAATATTATAGCAGAAACACCAATTATTGAACTACTTATGTTAGTATAATATATATATATATATATATATATATATATATATATATATATATATATATATATATATATATACATATATATATATAATATATATTATATATATACATATATAATACCGATAACAGTATTTCTGTCCGTTTTTCCCCCATAGAAATTCGACGTATGATATTATAATGACATGATATTATTAATTATAATGATAGGAAACGGAGAAAAGTATAAATTTGGATTTTTTATTTCTGACAGAATTGAATTAAAAAAATATCATAAAATGAATGCTAATATTATTTGGGAACTTTTTGTATGTGTAAATATATGTTTACGACGAACATTTGCTGAAGGTATAGGGTGCTGCTCTTTGGTACCAGAGATTGTGTGTTTGATTCCCAGTATGGCATCAAGGTTCCCGCTCTTTTCCTAGAACAAAAATTAAGGACTTTTTAAGGACTTTCTAAGGACTAAAGTAACTTTTTATAAGGACCTACTTGAATTACACGGTATAAAGACATAAACCCTATTTCCTGAGGAACATATTTTAATGATTATGAACCAGGCAAGGCATGTTCAATAAATGCGCTACAATATTTCAGAATTAAGTTTTTAATAATGCTAAAAATTAATATAAGATAAATCTATTTGACAAAAACTAATTTTGAGAAGTGTACATCTAAAGTTTTTTGGGTGATCAAACTAAAAACAAATTGTGAATAAAATACAATATTGTAAACAGTACTTTCTGACGGTTTAAAAATTACGTGTGTGTGTGTGTGTGCGTGCGTAAATATATATATATATATATGTTTATATTAGAAGATTATATCTGACGTTGCCTGGGAAACAAGGAAGTTTTAGATTTTTCTATTGCATTTAATGCAAGGAATTTAAACTTTCATAAGTAATTGAAATACCAACAAACCCCCCTTCTATGCTTCAGTTAATTAAAATCTGCATGACTGCTAGCTATTAGGAAATTGGCTATTAGGAAAGGGCAGTTGACTTTATACACTTTAAACCTTTTCAGTATGCGAAATATTATTTATTTGTCAAATAAATTTTCTAGCTCGTGACCATAAAAAGTACTAACAAACTAAAAGCATTTTAATATTTTTTCAGGATATCAAGTATTACTACAGTATTACTACAGTACTATTTTGAATTACTACAGTAATACACTGAAAACATATCTATGTGAGGATTTACTTTATTATTAATGCTGCACTTTTGGCTAGAAAATGTAAAAGAATGTTATGAACATTAACAAATATTTTATATATTCTCAATATATGTGTGTGTGTGTGTGCGTGTGTGTGTGTGCGTGCGTGCGTGCGTATGTGTGTGTTTGTGTGTGTGTGTGTTTGTGTGTGTATGTGTGTGTGTGTGTGTGCTTGTGTGTGTATGTGTGTGTGTGTTCTTTCACCAGTACTTATTGCCTGTACTGGCGTTCTTAGAACAGGTTTTGGACAAGTTTAACTCCGAACTTCGAGTTTTTAAGGACTTTCAAGGATTGTGGGAACTCTGGGCGTTCGAAATCGGTTTTAAGAAGTAGGTCTCGGTCTCATTATCTCTCGTGTAACAGAAAAAAAGTAGACCTCAGCACTCCAAACGGAAACTTAAAAAAAAAGCATAAACCTTAATCGAGGACTTTACTATGCACTCCGTATTTGTACAGATTTACACTTGATTCCCGATGATTCCTTGATCCCAAATTTTTTATGTATTTTTAATGTTAAATAAATTAAATCTGTTGTACTATAATCAGTCAATTAAGAGAGGAAAATATTTAATAAAGGATTACAACTTCTATCTCTCTCAACCCGTACGAGTTTAATAAAAAAATAAATAACTCGCACATGGAGTTCATTCATATCGTTTTAAAACGCCAACATTTGTTTGCGTATACTTAATCCGCTGTCAAGAATTTAAACGAAAATTATACAACTGCATCTTGTTATTTCAAATGTTTAAAGTCTTTTTGTGTTCCAAGAAGAGTCACGTTCGAAAGTCATGTTTATCTACAACATGCCGAAAGAGACGTAAATGAAATCTTTTTTTCTAGCAATCGGTTTGCGGCAAATCAAAGAACACGTGTCCAGAATCTTTCAAAAAAAGGGGGGAGCAAGATATACTCGCATTGAGTTGTAGAAAAAAAATGGAAAGGAATGGACTGTGGGTGAATGAATTGTGGGTGCGCTATCTATTTGACAGACATAAGGAGGTCGTCGAATTCGAGCGATGACGACAAGTGTTTACATCAGATCAAGCCGATCGATTCTTTGACTCGAATGTTTCTGCGAATGTCAGACACTACCGCTTTCAGTCCTTAAAATTTCCGAGTAGGATTTTTTTTCATTCAGGACGCTTCGTAGTTTGGTTTATTGAATGAATGAACTTCATTTATTTTTTTTTACTTTTGTCTTAAGTGTAGATACTTCCGTCGTCTTGTAAGTCGAACTCGAAATTTCGAAAAATTGCGATGTCAAACCAGAAAAATATAGATTCTGTAAATACAAATATATACTTGTAATATATCAAAATTATTTAACTTTAATATTTCCTTAAAAGACCTCCTCTCTACCATTCTAATTCCTTAAAATCTTTTTCCCAGCCTCTCAATGTCTTAATCAAAGGAGTGTCTCCGACTAAAAATTCTTTCGATCCATTTCCCAAAGCTTTCTGTCCTATAGATGTAAATTTTCTTTCTATTCAACACGTTTCCTATCTGTCGCCGGCCAATGGCTCTGAGTTTTTCCCGCTCTTAAATTCGATGAGTAAGTGGGAAAATTCTTTCTGTCTTCGCTCTTGGGTACACCCCTGATCGACCAGAGTGATTTTAGTGTCTTTCTCTTGTCTGTCGTTCAGTAGTAAAGATGCCCGTTTTAGCAGCTCTGAAATAAAGTTTGAATAAGAATTGTGCCGTTCTCTTCAATGTCGGCAGACTGCATTTTAATTACTGTTAGTTGGATTAGCTTTCTCCTTGCCCAGAAGCTTGGGCAGGGAAAAATAATAGGGGCTATGATTCCGAATGTATCCAGCAGGTTTACTATTATTGGTTTACATACTTATATACATGATATGTGCGTATACTTACATATACGTACATACACAGTTATATGTTTTGTTAGATGTGATAATTAGGGTAATGACTAATATTGCGAAATAATAACCCACATTTCGAAAACTCTCAAAGCCGAACGATGGCCGAATGGGTGCTAATCTTCTGTACCGGAGTTCGTGGGTTCGAACCCCACTAAGACAAGGAAGTTCGGAATCGGGATTAAATAGTAGGTACCTATCTGAAAAGCCGTCATGTATCAAAATAGTATAAGTATAATCAAACCCAAAAATTGACAGGTTGCGGGTTTCTTTTACGGGAGAGCCTTAGAATGTATATTTCGAAGACGAAATCTCCCTTCTAAAATCCAATTAACGTCTATCTTTGCATTTCATTTCCCAAGTTATTGATAGATGCCGATCCAGTAATTAAAAACATAGTCACTGACTTCGCACATCTAAAAATCGATAAAGTTTCTGCAGCTGGGGAATTTCTTTAGTTTTGTATTTCAGTGACTCACGGAAAATTAACTTCTTCAAAATTCATTCATATCCACGAAAGAAAAATTTCAGAAACGAAAAACTACTAGTGAAATATCAGAAAATCAAAATTAAAAGTATATATCAATATATTCGTAGAAATATGACTGCTGATTAGGTTGATAAATCAACTCAAAAGTTCTTTTATTATTTCGTGTATTTCAAATGTTTCATAAATTTCTGAATTTAAATTAGAAATATTTCTGAATCACAAGTGACAGAAAAATGTTAATATTCAATAGCCGAATCGTATCGATTGTTAAAAAAACGCATATTTCAATTTCAGCGGATATTAAAATCCTTCACAAGTTTAAAAAATTAAAGAGAAATTGAACTGCATTGTCTGATTTCCTTCATATTATTTTCGGGGCTCAAATTTATGAACTCTTTTATATAACTTTTTCAGGAACTGCAAAATTTCTCTAGTTCAAAAAGTATTTTAAGTTACAAATTTAACTTTCAATAGTTTTGTCTCTCCCTTTCTACTCCCTATATATGTGTTTGTGTGTTGTGTGTAATATATGCATATAATATACGTATTAATTTACATATGTACATTTATGTAATACATATACTTATTTATATATACCAGATCTCAGCTAGTAGGTGTGTAGTATATATATATATATATATATATATATATATATATATATCCGAATCATTATACTTAAAATACTCTTAAAAACTCTCTTTTTCCCTTTCTCATTCCTTCAAATCTATTTTCCCAGCCACAAAAAAAAATCTTAAAAGAAGTGTCCATCATTTAAAATTTTTCCAATCCATTTCTCTGCAATAAATACTAATCTTCTGATCACTCTTCACATATTCCAGTTGTCTCCGGTTCAATTTTCAGTGCTCTAAGTTCCTTTTTACTGTTGAGAGAGCAGCCAAGCTGCTAGTTTCTGGGGGATAACTTTCATTCCGTGTTTCGCTCTAGGATCCAACCCTGTGATTTACGCAAGTTTTGATGTGCATTCTGTCTTCTGCCTATTATATATATATATATATATGTGTATATATATATATGTATATATATATATATATATATATATATATATATATATATGTATGTATGTATGTATGTATATATATATATATATATTAATTACACTCAAGAGCATATATATATATATATATATATATATATTAATTACACTCATTATGACCACCTGTCAACGAGTTGGCCCACCTTTGGCGAGCAACAGAGCTTCAACCCGTCTTGGCATGGATGCCAGAAGTCCTTGATAGATGGCCGGAGACAGATTGTACCAGATATTTAAGCAACGGTTACTCTAATCCGAGATACTGCGAATGGGTGGTCTTTGAGCTACCGTCCCATGACATCCCAAATGTGTTCTATCGGATTGAGATCCGGTGAGTTAGGTGGTCAGAACATTAACTGGAATTCAGCATCATGTTCCTGGAACCACTCCAACATAATTTTAGCCTTGTGACACGAGGCGTTGTCCTGTTAGAACATTCCATTTGCAGCTGGAAAAAGAGGACATCTAAGGATGCAACTTGTCCGCAATGATGGTCAGATACCCTGTAGCATTCATGGTCTGCTCTACCACAACCACGGGTCCCAGAGACGCCCAAGAGAAGGTCCCCTAAAGCATAATACCGCCGCCCCGGGCTTGTCTATGACCTACTGTACATTGAGGGAGGAACTGTTCGCCTGGAAGACGGTGCATCCTGACACGGACATCGGCGTGATGAATGACAAACCGTGATTCATCTTATCACGCAACTCTCTCCCACTGATCCATGGACCACTCGCGATGTTCCCGCACCCAGCGTAGGAACGGTTGACGTTGACGCTTGGTCAGCAAAGGCATTGAGTGGGACGTTTGCTGAGTAGCCCCACATCTAACAGTGTCCGCTGAAAAGTGTGCTCCGATACCAATCTTCTTATCCCTCATTGTATTAGATTGTCAACTGAGCCACTGTGTGGCTCCGGTTTTGTTTCAACATGCGAGACAGTCTCCGACAACCTTTTTCTTTGGTAGACTGTGGACGGCTAACAACATGTCGTCTACTGCTGGTTTCACCGTATTCATCCATTTTGCATAAGTACTAACAACTGTAGATCGCGAACAACCCACGAGTCGTACAGTTACGGAAATACTTTTTCCGAGCCTTCGAGCTATTACAATCTGCCCTTTATCAAAATCACTTAGATCCGCAGCCTTTCCCATCACACACAGAAGTAAGTGAAAGAATGATTCTTCAGTAACAGTTAAATACCACTACCACCTGATCACGTGCCTTCCACGTCATCCAGGCAAGTTCATTGCAAAATGTAGGGGTGGACATAATGTTTTGACTCTTGAGTGTATAAAGCCCAGAAAAACTGATAAAACTGGTTTACCAAAACCAGCAAAATTCCATTGTAACTCTAAAAAAATTCTACCGTTTGAAGCGGGTAGAGGAGGTCCGATGTCTGTACGTTTCTTACGCAAGATCTTTCTGCCTTTCCGACTTTTGGTGATGGGGTTTCCTGAAGGGCAAGATATACCGTCAAATGCCAGCATCTGTACCAGATCTGAAGGACAGACCATGTTCATGATATTCCTTCCGGTTCTACAGACTTCTTCCGGTCATGAGTGGAAAATAGAGTTCTGCGGTTACAGCTTATTGTTGAACATAAAGAGGAATTTATTGGGCACTTTTAATGCTACTTTTTAATATTATTTAGCATTTATAAAACATATAAATGTGTTATTACAGCACCACCTACATACGGAGTTTTGTACTATTTTTTTTTAATAAAAGTCAAGCGCAGGATTTGAATTGCCTTTAGTTGCAATTGTATATCATTTAGATCAATAAAACGAATTCTAGAGTCCTCGAAAGTAGGGAACTTATTTTTTGCTAACCCTGTATCTGTACACTATTTCAGAACAACATCTAAAAATTGAACAGAAATTCGGAAACAAAAGTGCAGTCTGGTTTTGTTTCTTTTTGCTTAAACTGGCTGCATTTTTTATTTCTATTTAATTATATATTTGGTAAAATGCAAACAAAAAGTAATTTTTCCGCAGTCTGTTCGGAATGGACAAATGTACCAAGATCTGTCGAGAGAAATGGAGAAAAACAGTAAAGCTCCTTAGGGAAGTATCCTTATTCTTGTTGCATTTAAAAGCCGTAGCCAATATTCCTTTACCACTCCAAACAAAAATTCCCAATTCTTGGTGCCCAGTAAAATGCCACCCTAAGAAGCTTACCGTCATCTCGGATTTTTCCCGCATTTTCGGTCGAAAATGTTTCTGGTGTTATGCAACACAAAAGATTGAAACTTAGGGATCTGTAGTCCAGGAGGAAAAAACGTATTATCTCTATTTTTATAATGCATCGAGGCTGAAGGAAAAAGAATCTTTAATGCCATATAGTTTGACGGAGATAATCTTTTTCATAGAATTTTCTATCGTACATCTAAACGGTTCTTTTAATTAACCATTCCTATATAATAAAAGAACCATAATAACTTTCGTTGTCCCTTGAAATGGGAGGTATTTGTTATGTTTTTCTTCTGAAACAAAAACGTATTCTAAAGTATTTTTAAACTAATGTCTGGAGATACCTTAAAGAAAAGAAAATTAAAAATTTTAAATAATAAGAAATATATGTCCTATTCTATTCATTACAAGAAATTTAAATGACCAGAAATTTCTGCGATTATTAAAAACTAGCATACAGCCCATCATATGACGGGATTAGTAAAATTTTTAATATTCCAGAACTGTTAAGTACTCAATGAGGCAGGTAAAAAATGATTTGTTTTTTGGCTGAGAATTATCTGGTTCACTCTCAGTAATTTATTTATCGTCATACTCCTCTAGAGTCTCCCGATCCTGTAATGCAATTTAGATAATAAACAAACACACAAACGAACCAACTTCTTAATTTCCAAATATATATAAATTAAAAGTTAGATATTTATTAGTCCGTGAAATAGACTCCTAGACTTTCATGAAAAGAATTTACTGTTAATAACGTTGATAAAATTTTCATTGCAACCAAAAATAATCGATGATTCAATTTCAAATTATCACATATGTACCTAATCTATTATTTAAGCCAAATATAATGAAAATCATTTACGTAATATCTAAGTTCAGTCATAAAACGTATGAAAATAATGCAGATGATATTTAAATAATTTAAATCAAGAAATGATTAAATGAGATGGTTAAAGGAATGACGTCACAATGCTAGAAAAATTGTTATTTTTTCTATTTATTAAGTGATAAATGGTTAAATTTAATCGCCTGCTCTTAACCGGGGAAAATAGGACTTGAAATAACGACATTAAACGCTCGAAAAGAGGCGAAGGGATGGATTTCGAACGTTTTAAAGACGACAGTATTTTTTTCTGTGATATGTAACATATTTATACAAATTTATTTTAGAATCGGATCGATAGTTTAGGAGAAGATAAACTTTATTCGCTTTGAATGGATACCTGTATCCATTCCAGGTCCAACCGCTTCATAAATTTGCGGACAGATAACTTAGGCTATTATTATATAAGGGATTTTACTTCATCATCCCCAGATTCAATTGGATTATTCATTATTATCTATCTATTTACCTACACATATTCAGGGTGTTTCAAGAATGA
>CM063507.1:99726385-99728885 GCA_032207245.1 Pardosa pseudoannulata | reverse complement strand
AAGAAAAGTATGGGTCTTTGAAGATGATCACAAGCCGACAATAGTGAAGAGACAACGCGCACTGAAAATAGTGATGTATGTCGTTTTCTTCTGAAGTAGGGATTGGTCAAAGCCATCCAGTTGGAAGGACAGAAGACAGTAAGAGTAAACTGGTATACTACTAAATGTCTTCCACAAATTCTACAAGAGGTGAATGTTAGGGTACTAATGCTTCACCGTGACAATGCATCTTCACATATAGCCGGATTAACAGTTGAGTTTTTTAAGCAAAAACAAATTAAAGTGATAGAACATCTGCCGTATTCACCTGATCTAACTATGTGTGACTTTTGGTTATTCTTTAATCTAAAAATGAACTTACGTGTACTTCATTTTCATTAAGAAGAAGAGATTGATGTGGCTATAAATGCATTTTTTCATCTATTCCAAGAAATGAAGGGCTCGAGGCATTTAATCTGTGGAAAATTTCTCCTGCAAAAGTGCATTGATGCTGGAGGAGACTACTTTTAACACACCTATAATTTTGTAAGCATAACTTTAAAAACCTAGTTGTATCTCAAACATTTCAGAGTGACCCTCGTATACATACTTTATTCAAAGTCGTGGAAATAAAATAGGAAATTTCCATTTATTTCCCTTTTAAAGATGAATGTTAGTAAATTAAAGATCTAAATAATAATATATGCTCATGAATTTGCAAATCTTAGTATTACTAGGTACTGAAATTTTAGTAAATAACTGAACTTTCGAAATAGGGTGTGTTTTTGTTTAGAGCAGGGATGTCTGAAAGTGGGGAAGAGTACACTCATGCCGAGAATTGTGCTTGCGAGAAGGTATTCTAAAAAAGGAAATTCCAAAATATTTATCTGCACTCGAAGTTTGGAAAGGACGACTTGCATACAAAAAAGAATGTGGAAAAAAAATCTTTAAAAATGCATGTTTGTAAAGAGAAAATTTTGGATATATATACATATATATATATATATATATATATATATATATATATATATATATTATATATTATATATATTATATATATATAATTTGTATTAATTACATATCTTTCGTTTCAAATGAAATTGTGATAACTTAAAAAGGTGTTGATCACATGGCAGTATTTATTTTTTACAAAAATTCGCTAAAAAGATTTTTTTATAAAATGAGAAATGAAAATAATGAAAAAAACCTCGATAGCTCCTGGCAATAAGATTCATATGTGAAATGAAACACTTATTTAACTTCACGATTGCAGAATATACAGTAGACATGAATTAATTAGATAAAAAAATATGGACATTTCTCTATTAACTCTGCAATGCGCATGATTTCCTCCAGGTTTCACTTTAGAGTGCGTTTTAAAAAGCTGCACTCTTTGAATCAGTCCAATACGGTTAACAGTTGGCAGGCGGGCATACTTCACCGCCAGCTTAAGCCAACAATTCGTTTTTTCGTGAATCACGCGAAAGTTTAGTTATTCAGAAAAATCGCAGTCAATCGAAAACTTTTTTTTTTTTTGAACGAAACTTTTTTTATTTTACACTTTAATATAAACTGTATAATTATTTAACAAAAGAAATATTTTTCGAAATCACAAAAATAAACGATTTTTAAAATTAAAGTCCGATAATCTGTCAGTACATATTTCTTCACCACTCTATTTGTCCCAACGGCTCATTTTATCAATTTTGTGTTCAACAATGAAAACAAACCAAGCTTCAAATTGACAAACACGACTTGTACGTTCTGGAGCTAAGAATTCAATTGAAGACGAAATAACGCAACAAAAGACCTAGTCACTCGACAATCATAACTTGTGGAAAGAAAATTGCAAAGCGTCGCATAGCAAAGCAAACAACACGTCTATAATGTCACACATACATATAAAAATACGTATTTAATAGATTTGTGGTGGTTAGTGGGTATCCACTACTAATCTACTAAATAGGTATTTTTACGTGACCCGCGCTCCAGTGACAGACTGCAAAAACAACGTAAAAAAACGTTGCCCGCAAGCGAAATATTAAAGAGATATTATAGGTGTAATAATTTTGATATATTGTATACATTCTACATTTTTTTATTTCTTGTTTAAGAAATGTGTTCCCTTGGGACAAATCTTAAGCAGGTTTCACTGTATAAAGTTTCCTTATGATCGCATACACTGAAATTAATGAAAATGCAGTCTTGCATGATAAAGTAAGTATTTTTCTTGGACTGAAATGTACCGTGGTTACAATAATTTGTAAAAGAAAGCAAAAAGTCCCTCTGCTTCAACGATCGAATATCTGTTACAGTGGACGAGATGCGACAGCCGCATATTCTCCCATCCATTCATCATTATTATGTTTCCTTTCTCCTTTTTTTATGGAATCGGTTCTCTATTTGCGTCGTCCTCTGCTAGAGTTATGTGTTTATAGATACAACCGACGTTAAGTTTATTTATATCGTGATCTTGCCATAAAACGATTTTCGCGTTATTTAGGGCGGAAAAACATAGTTG
>CM063507.1:99711385-99718885 GCA_032207245.1 Pardosa pseudoannulata | reverse complement strand
CGCGCTCGGTTACTCTACACTGGACTTTCCAAACTCATTTATATTGCTTTTAATCACCGGACCGAAAATTTAATAGCAATAGGTTGAGGGAAGATTTCAACGTAAAATGTCATTCTTACACTTATTAATTAACTGTTTCCAAAGCAAAGTGCTCCACGGTTCCTTTTACGCTTAATGAGAAACTATTTTGTTTATTTTAGGTTATCTTTTAGAACTTAAAATACAAACTAATGAAATGCCGGAATAATAAGAAATCTACTTATTTTTTTTTCTCGCAACAAAATGGTATATAAAAACTGTCTTAAGTAAATAATGGAAAAGCTTATTAATTTTAACTACTTTTAATTTTGTGAGCACGAGTTGGTCATATATATATATATATATATATATATATATATATATATATATATATATATATATACACACATATATATATATGAACACACACACACACATATATATATATTTATATATACATACATATATCTATACATACATACATACACATACATGCATACACATACACATATACATACATACATACACATACATATACATACATATACATATATATACATACATACATATATATACATACATACATATATATATACATACATACTATACATATATATACATACATATACATGTCAAGTTTAAAAATGGCAGTTAAGAATTAAGCAAGTTATAATTAAAAATAGTTAGAACTCATTACCGATAACGTAATAGGAGAAAGACACACCCTCGAGCGGAAGTATACAGAGTGATGTAGCCGACGCGGAAGTAAACATAGGAACTTTGCTTCCTATGTTTACTTCCGCTTCTATTCTTCCTAAGTTTGCAACGCCAAAAGAGACAGTTCTGAGTTGGAACTCGGGCTGATAACATCCTCCACGCTTGTCGTGGTAAAGGGTGAGAACAAAGGATTTCTAAATAGCATAGCTATGGACAGAAGGATTATAATAAAGAAGTTTTTATTTATGATATGAATTCTGTCGTCCATGTCGTGTGTATATATATATATATATGTGTGTGTGTGTGTGTGTGTGTGTGCCATTCGGTCCCTGACCACTAATTTTGCCAGTTTGAGTAACCCACTAGCGCACTAACAAGCCACAGGCAAGTTAACCAAATTGCTAGGAATATGCGCGTCCGTCTCACTCGTGGGAATTGTGGGAACTCGTGGAAAACAATATTTTCTATCAGATATCTGTCACTTAACTTTGCTGGTAAACGTAAGCAGTAAAGCTGTTCATCTTTTAACTTCAATATAATAAAGGATAAAAACAATACAAAATGTAATAACCGTATCGAAACTTCTATGTTGTGGTGCCAGTAGGTGCTTTTTTTCTACTCATAGAACATTTTTCTTTCCTGCTAAGCGAATACGAACCTTGTAAACTGAAGAACGGGAAAGGGGGGATTCCATTTTATTCATATATATGAGAATAACAGGATAGCCAGTTTAAACATAATGCTTCTTAATTCTTTCAGATAGGATAAAACACGAACATGTTTCCAAAATCCCAAAGAAGGAATCTCTTCAGCACCTATTTTTTGTACAGGCATAAAATAAAACTACTAGAAAAAGTTAATATTTTTTAAACGGATAATTCATCTTCGTCCAAAAAATTTGACAGACATTCGAAGAAAAAAAGGAAGGAAAGCGGGGAGTGTCTTGTACGCTTCTTGAGATTAAGTTAAAGAGATTGATTTTTAAAATAATTTGTGTTCGCTTCAGATCTTCGAAAACTGAAGTAAAATGAAATAGGTCTCCCCCACCCCCTTTCATACTTAAAAATAGGATATAGAGGTAGACCATTCATCGTCCATTATGGTATCTTATTTTTCCGCGAATTCCAATCGAATATTCACTAGGTTTCGTTTGCGTTCAAATAGAATTTTTTTTTCTCTATATCGGCCTCCAAAAGCAAGTTTTTGTAATGACATAAGATGGAAATTTTAAAAAATTGGAGAAAATATTTTTAATAAGTAGGAAAATATACGAAAAATATTCCTCGAAAAAAAATTAGAAAACTGGAAGATTGAGGATTCGTTTCGAAACCATATAAATTTAGTATATCCTGGGATTTGAACCAGCAGACTTTAGAACAGGAAGGCAGGGTTTTACCTACTAGGCCCTCACCCGGTTGTTTAGGCTTAGGTTCATGACAAGTATTTAAGTAAAATAAAATATAATTATTTCGATGCTTTACGGACTCTAAATATTGATTTTTTAACTTAGTAAAAAATTTCTTGCACAAAGAATAAAGTTTCAAGCAGCATCACAGAAAACAGTATCACGGGGTGATACTGTTTTCTATGATGGGGAAGATTATCTCTACAAAGAGAAGCGCCCTTCTCTACGAAACATGGTAACTCTACGTGGAGAGTGCGAGTATATCGAAAATTCGAACGTTATTTAAAAATATTATCAATTTACTTAAAGGAATCAAAACAAAATATATTCTAACATAATAAAAAATGAAATATACATTTACACTGATACAATATAAAAGTATCATTACTGCACAGTGAATTTTATAACTAATTTATCAATACTAAATTAATGAAGATGTTTTATAGTTTCTAGGGACTATCCTGGGCTTGTCTTGCAGAGCAAAGTTTTCCAAGGGAGGGTTTATACTTAGCTCAGATCAACATCAATAAGTTTAATACTTAACGTGATAATTTATACGGCTTATGATTAAGATCGTATTGTAGCTTTAGCGTCAAAGTACATTATTATCACATTAAGCACATTGTTATTGTACAGTGGGGCGATTAAATTGAGAACAGGGTCGCCAATACTGACAATTTGAGAAGCACTGGGCTATAACATTTTCAAATAACCGAATAATGCCCCAATCTATATTTACTCGGTACGTATTTCAATCGTTTCACGGCGTAGCAACTAAGGAAGTCTCTCCCAAAACGCGATATCGCCTTTTTTTATAATCAGGTTATATTTCTTCAGAAAATAAATCGACAATTCCTGGAATAGAATCACGAACGCGAGGTCACATTCGGCGAGATTGGACAACCCCATCTTCCGGGTGACAAAAATGTTTTGTGACATTACTCTTTCTCTGCATGAATACATTATATTCTGTCCCTCTAGTTCGAATTCTGGAACTTTCAATCAATTCCCGCCCCCTCCTCTTCCCATCCATCGCGTTGCATTCTTCTATTCACCTCGAACGACTTCATCTCTTTCGATCCACCCCCAACAATGTTCACATGAGCAAGTTACCAAAAAGAATATTTTTATGGGTGTTTTTTATAAGAATGCGTATAAAAGTTTCTCAAAATTGCTAGTTCTCTTTATTCCACTTCCTCTCAACACTCACTCCTAACAATATCAATCACATATCGAACAATATCAAAACTATAATATCGGTCTACATCGAATGGATCCTCCCCACCCCCGATTATTATATTTTTTATATTTAGCAATGTTTGTTAATATTTCCCCGATATCACTGAATATCATTTTATGGTATTCAGCAATGTTGGTCAATATTCCATGATATCTATAAATATCATATTTATTTATATTTCGCAGTGTTTGTCAATATTTTTTCGATAGCCATAAATATCACGTTTTTGATATTTAGCAAATGTTTGTCGATATTTCTCCGAAATGCCTGAGCCTCATTTTTCGATATTTAGATATGTTAACCACGAGGTCATTTTGCCGTTCGAATTCCTTCATTCACTCCTTGAAATAAGGTTTCTTTCTACTTGTTTAGATGCTTTAAGCTTAAAATTTGCATTATTTGGCATTTTCTCACAACACAAATGTCGACGGCAGTCCAGTTCTACATTGCTGGTCTCCGAAAAATCGCAATAATTACAGTTAGTCGTAGTAAAAGACAGAAACGATGTCCTTCTATTCACATTCAGTTAATATGTTACGCTGAATGCCATGAGGTATCAATGGATGTCAGAAAACTATATTTTTATTTTATATTTTAAAATAGTTTTAAATATTTATATAAAACTGAATTTATAAATATTTCTCAATAGAACCAATGCTGGTATTTTAGAATACTTGATGTAGGAAGAGGGCAGTACGAGATACCAGTATTCCATATTAACCTCCACGCTATCATGAAACAAACAGTATTACTGAACGAAAATAGAATAAAATAAAAACGAAAGATCTAAGCAACACGAATGTTTCAATCTTTATCATAATTATAATTTTCATTTATTATAATATGCAATCAAATAGTTTTCATAAATATTTAAACATTTACCTGCAAAATATTTTCCATGATAGAATTAAAGCAAAGATTCACAATCAATCATAATGTACCACAAAACAGGTGAAATTGCTTACAGGGCTATGGAGATCATCTCTTATATTTTTCTTCTTTTTTGACACTACAGCCCCTGGCGTGCCAAGGCATTCCAAATAACCTTTCTCCATTTCAATCTCCTCTTAGCAATAGTTCTCCAATCGGTTACTTTCAACTTCTTGAAATCGCCACCGAATTGGTCCATCTCAACCCAGGTTTAACTATAGTTATACTTCGAAGAGGTCTATGGTTGAAAATCTTAAATGTCAAGGAAGAGGGGTTACAAAAGGCAGATGTAGTCTGTTAACCTCCGGCGACTTAGTATGGTGAATTTACTTATATCTGCTTCCTTGAAATCTACCTCCACAATATCGGTGTATCTACACCTAGGTTTACCCCTAGTTCTTGTTCCAATAAGTTTATGGTTGAAAATCTTAAAATTCAAGGAAGAGGGGTTACAAACTGCAGATATGGCCGGTAAACCTCCGGCGACTTATTAGGTTGAATTCACTTATATCTGCTTCCTTGAAATCTTCCTCCACACAGTCGGTGCATCTCAACCTAGGTCTACTCCTAGTTCTTGTTCCCATAGGTCTATGGTGAGAAAATCTTAAATATCAAGGAAGAAGGGTTACAAATGGTAGATATGGTCGATAAACCTCAGGTGACTTAGTAGGATGAATTCACTTATATCTGCTTCCTTGAAATCTTCCTCCACACAGTCGGTGCATCTCAACCTAGGTCTACTCCTAGTTCTTGTTCCCATAGGTCTATCGTGGGAAAATCTTAAATATCAAGGAAGAAGGGTTACAAATGGTAGATATGGTCGATAAACCTCAGGTGACTTAGTAGGATGAATTCACTTATATCTGCTTCCTTGAAATCTTCCTCCACACAGTCGGTGCATCTCAACCTAGGTCTACTCCTAGTTCTTGTTCCCATAGGTCTATCGTGAGAAAATCTTAAATATCAAGGAAGAAGGGTTACAAATGGTAGATATGGCCGGTAAACCTCAGGCGACTTATTAAGTTGAATTCACTTATATCTGCTTCCTTGAAATCTTCCACACAGTCGGTGCATCTCAATCTAGGTCTACTCCTAGTTCTTGTTCCCATAGGTCTATCGTGAGAAAATCTTAAATATCAAGGAAGAAGGGTTACAAATGGTAGATATGATCGGTAAACCTCAGGCGACTTATTAGGTTGAATTCACTTATATCTGCTTCCTTGAAATCTTCCTCCACACAGTCGGTGAATCTTAACCTAGGTCTACTCCTAGTTCTTGTTCCCATAGGTCTATCGTGAGAAAATCTTAAATATCAAGGAAGAAGGGTTACAAATGGTAGATATGGTCGGTAAACCTCAAGTGACTTAGTAGGATGAATTCACTTATATCTGCTTCCTTGAAATCTTCCTCCACACAGTCGGTGCATCTCAACCTAGATCTACTCCTAGTTCTTGTTCCCATAGGTCTATCGTGAGAAAATCTTAAATATCAAGGAAGAAGGGTTACAAATGGTAGATATGGCCGGTAAACCTCAGGCGACTTATTAAGTTGAATTCACTTATATCTGCTTCCTTGAAATCTTCCTCCACACAGTCGGTGCATCTTAACCTAGGTCTACTCCTAGTTCTTGTTCCCATAGGTCTATCGTGAGAAAATCTTAAATATCAAGGAAGAAGGGTTACAAATGGTAGATAAGGTCAGTAAACCTCAAGTGACTTAGTAAGATGAATTCACTTATATCTGCTTCCTTGAAATCTTCCTCCACACAGTCGGTGCATCTCAACCTAGATCTACTCCTAGTTCTTGTTCCCATAGGTCTATCGTGAGAAAATCTTAAATATCAAGGAAGAAGGGTTACAAATGGTAGATATGGCCAGTAAACCTCAGGCGACTTATTAAGTTGAATTCACTTATATCTGCTTCCTTGAAATCTTCCACACAGTCGGTGCATCTCAATCTAGGTCTACTCCTAGTTCTTGTTCCCATAGGTCTATCGTGAGAAAATCTTAAATATCAAGGAAGAAGGGTTACAAATGGTAGATATGATCGGTAAACCTCAGGTGACTTAGTAGGATGAATTCACTTATATCTGCTTCCTTGAAATCTTCCTCCACACAGTCGGTGCATCTCAACCTAGGTCTACTCCCAGTTCTTGTTCCCATAGGTCTATCGTGAGAAAATCTTAAATATCAAGGAAGAAGGGTTACAAATGGTAGATATGGCCGGTAAACCTCAGGCGACTTATTAAGTTGAATTCACTTATATCTGCTTCCTTGAAATCTTCCACACAGTCGGTGCATCTCAATCTAAGTCTACTCCTAGTTCTTGTTCCCATAGGTCTATCGTGAGAAAATCTTAAATATCAAGGAAGAAGGGTTACAAATGGTAGATATGATCGGTAAACCTCAGGTGACTTAGTAGGATGAATTCACTTATATCTGCTTCCTTGAAATCTTCCTCCACACAGTCGGTGCATCTCAACCTAGATCTACTCCTAGTTCTTGTTCCCATAGGTCTATCGTGAGAAAATCTTAAATATCAAGGAAGAAGGGTTACAAATGGTAGATATGGCCGGTAAACCTCAGGCGACTTATTAAGTTGAATTCACTTATATCTGCTTCCTTGAAATCTTCCTCCACACAGTCGGTGCATCTTAACCTAGGTCTACTCCTAGTTCTTGTTCCCATAGGTCTATCGTGAGAAAATCTTAAATATCAAGGAAGAAGGGTTACAAATGGTAGATATGGTCGGTAAACCTCGACTTAGTAGGATGAATTCACTTATATCTGCTTCCTTGAAATCTTCCTCCACACAGTCGGTGCATCTCAACCTAGATCTACTCCTAGTTCTTGTTCCCATAGGTCTATCGTGAGAAAATCTTAAATATCAAGGAAGAAGGGTTACAAATGGTAGATATGGCCGGTAAACCTCAGGCGACTTATTAAGTTGAATTCACTTATATCTGCTTCCTTGAAATCTTCCACACAGTCGGTGCATCTCAACCTAGGTCTACTCCTAGTTCTTGTTCCCATAGGTCTATCGTGGGAAAATCTTAAATATCAAGGAAGAAGGGTTTACAAACTGCAGATATGGCCGGTAAACCTCAGGCGACTTATTAGGTTGAATTCACTTATATCTACTCCCTTGAAATCTTCCTCCACACAGTCAGTGCATCTCAACCTAGGTCTAC